>JBAMYA010056803.1:0-29572 GCA_037176975.1 Arrhamphus sclerolepis | reverse complement strand
CTGGGTTTCTAAAGCGCCTAGAGATGACTTGTCGTAAATAGGCGCTATATAAATAAATTGAATTGAAATTGAATTGAGATGTCTCTCTTCTTACGTGTTTTCTTAAACCTGACCCAGGTATAGTAAAACAGGAGTTGAAATTATTTCTCTAAAACAGTGAGGGGTATGTTACCCTACAGACTTATTTTGTAGGGATTTAGGCGTATTAAATCCCAAAATCTGTTATTTACAACTAAAAAGGAAAATAAAGCAATAAATTCTGTGTGTTACCTAAAAGGTTAAATATTGAAACAGTAGGATGCTTCATGATCCTCAAGTTATTTTTGATATGCAGTTTTTAATTTTAATTTGACTTTTGGCAAAAAGACCAGTGCAAATGTCTGGACATCAGGTTTTGTCAAGATAGGTGAATTGATTGAATAAAGCAAAAAGAAAGAAAAAAGTTTAGAAAATACAGATAATTCATTTATGTATATGTCCTCCGTCCTCCGAATTCCTGCCTTTAAACAGTAAAAAAAATTGTAGGATCATATATTCATCTTTATGTCGTTTATATACATTTTAAGTTGGTACACGGCTGATACAATAATAAATGTTCTTTTGTAGTTCTCAAAAATAATGTTTCAGATCTTTGTCCTATTTTTAAACTTAATTCAGTACATTTTCATGACATCATGCTCCTGTGATGGCAGATTTTTTATTTTTTTTTAAATAGTGCAAAAACTCAATTAAAAATCAGTGTAGCCATAGCTAAGGGAAAGGAAAGATCCAGCAGTCATCTCTCCAGTGGTTACATTGACCAGTCCATTGACGTTGTCAGTCAGTACAGATATTTGGGAACTTTAAGCTGACCTTTGAGCTGCAGACATCAGCATCTGTATTTGTATCAGAAGCTTCACGATTTTAATTTGTTTCAGACTTGTTTTTATCAAATGTGTCTGGTGGTATGGTCTAATTACTCAAAAAAAAACAACAATAATAGGCTTTTTAATTTTGTTCAAGTATGTGACAAGATTGCAGGTTTGATATAATAAAATCTGAATAAGCTGAACAGACACAGACACAGTAAATATGCATGAGTGAATCTGCCAGATAAAGTGATTTTAACCTGTGTGGGGCTTGTTTTTTTCTGCCAGGTGACTTTCCAGAGCAAAATCCATGTTTCACTGGCCGACATGGCTGTGACATCAACGCTGTGTGCAGACCTGGTGAAGGCCTCCAGTTCAACTGTGAATGTACTGTTGGTTTCACTGGAGATGGACGCTACTGTTTTGGTAACACAATGGCTTAATTTTTGTTCATTTCTTGCTTTACATTAATTAAATTAAATCAAGTTACTTGTATGTTATTACAAGGGTTTGAATCCAAAATAAATGAATCAGCAGTAATTTTACTCTGCAATTACCAACATGGTTTCACAATATATTGATGAATGGTCATGCCACCCTATACTTTTTTCAGTTCAGTTTTCTTATTTCTCTCTCTCTCAAGGCACTTTACAGGCTCAGTGCAAGTAAATAAATAAATAAAATCCAATTCAGTTCAGTTACATTGCCATTCAATCCAGCTTGCTATAATACCTTTATAATTTAGTTCCTTCCAACTGAGTCCAAATTCAAAATATTATACCAGTTAATGCAAATATAGAACGCAAATCCAATACAATCCAGGCTTGTTGTACTTGAATCCAGGAGTCAGACTTAAGTCCAACTTGGACTCGTAAATCAGAAGCAGGTTTTCAAACTTTTTACTTTCTTCCATTTTATATAATGTGTGAGAATGCTTTGGCAAAAGGAGATATCTAAATGAAGTTTAATATCAATTCTGTGCTAGATGTATATTCCCACATGCAAGACACAAAAAGGTAGTAAAATGCCAGAAGAAAATGTCCCTATGATTGTCCACTTAGAGGTAGGAGTAAAAGGTGCACTGCTAAAGGTTTCATCCATAAAAATAAACTCTGCGGCAATGATCTTTTTAATCTTGATCTGGCAAGAATTCACAGAGAGACATGAGTGCTACAATAACGCTTGGAGAACCTATCACAACCAGACTATTGGAGGGCTGCAATTACCAGATGAGGCTCTGAGATGACCAACAAACACAGTTGGTCTTAGGGATGTCTGCCTACGACACACAAAAGAAAACAGTTTTAATCACAATAATAAGGACATATGCAAAGCAGAAGAGTCAAGATACCAGAGTGGGAAAGAGTCCAGTGTATCATGGAAGATCCCCTCGCAGTGTAGACGTATAGCAGCATAACTAAAGGAATGGTTAAGGGCACCTGAGCCAGCTGTAACCATAAGTTTTATCATCAATAAAAGTCTTAGTCCTACTCATAAAGGTAGAGAGAGTCACTGCATCCTGAATACTAACTAGGATCTGGTTCCACATAAGAGAAGACAGATTGATAAAATAAAATAAACAATCTCCATTTTGATTTTGTGTGTGATTTTATCAGTAGTATTGTACAATGTTTTATTCTTATTTAAAAGTGTCAGACATTACTGTCACCATCATCTTGCCAAAATGTAAACAGAAACTTTAGAATACATATATATATATATCTTAAAGCTTTATCACCTTTCTGCCAGGTTTGGGCAGATGCTCTTTTATATTACAAGTGCTAAATTCTTGCCTTCAGAGTAATACTTGGTGTTTTCAGATATTGACGAGTGCCGTGAGACTCCTCAGGTGTGTGGACGAAACGCTGCCTGCAGTAATCAGCCTGGAACTTTCCGCTGCGAGTGCTTCACTGGTTTTACATTGGCCAGCGACAGAAAGACCTGCATTGGTATGTTTGAATTGTTTGTGTGTGTGTGTGTGTGTGTGTGTATTAACAGCTGTGTGGGTGGGTGGAATGTGCCTTTCTGTGTGTCTGTGAGACTTTGCTTGAGAAGTCCCATGTTCCACATACAGATGCTCCAAGAGCTGCCAATTTACACAAACAATAGAAGGTTTTATCCTGTTTACATGCTCCACCTCAGACTTTATGTTCTTTTTAGTATGATCCCCATAAAATATAATATGAAAAGTACCTAAAAAGGAGACTTTTAACTTGCGTTCTTTTTTTTTTTTTTTTTCTTTTTTCTTTTTTAAATGCACATCCTGTTTGTGTATTCAGACTTGCAAGTCTGGGCAGCAAAAATACACAGCTGCCATGTCCCCTGTTTTTTGTTTGCAAAATGTGGTTTGGAGAAGAGTTGGGTGACCAGGACACTTGCATGGATTTCATTCTAAATCTTTGTGTGGAAATCTGCCTACATGTGTGTTTGCCAGCCATGAAATGCACATGGAGGACCACACATTCCCACGTTCATTCCACTGAACATCAGCAGGGACAATGGCTCATGCATCTTTTTTGTGTGCAACAACTTTGAGGCCCCTGGTAGCTGTGAAATTGTGTAACGTGTCAGCCCTACGTCGCCCATCAGTCGTGTAGTGTGAACACCTCAAACAACTTCAAGACTCCTGATTACAAGAACTGATTACTTTTTACATTAAAGAAATATTCTGAATGAAAGAATCTATTCAGAGTGTCAATGTCATGGGGCTACAATGTAGGCTGAAAAGCTCTCCTTTCAAATTCATAAATTATTTACAGCAGGCTTTGCTCCAGCTCTAGCTTCCTTCGCCTCCAGCTCCATTATCATGAGTGATCACTTCTTGATGCCAGTGGAGTAGGCTCTTCGGTTGGTTGTTCTGTTTTAAGGGCTACTGGCTAATGCATTAAGTAGATGTCATTTGTTTTTCTGGAGAAACAAACTTCTGTAACAGTTGTGTGGCAGTTATATAATTCATTGATTCCATCAATGTAACTGTCTTGTAAATACCATATATTTAAATTGTAACTGTAATGAAATACTCCTAAGGTAAGACTTTGCAATGTTACATTGAGGAACATCTTTCTGAAAATATTTCCACAATTTTTTCTGCACAGTTGTTTCATTGATCGGTGAATCTCTGAGAACATCTGAGAGAGTCTGCCTCTCTGAAATGCTCCTTTCATACCCAGTCATGCTCCTGATCTGTTACCTTTTAAACACCAGGACTTGGGGTTGTAAAACAATGACTTCAATGAAATCACCTTGAATAACAGAATATACCATACTCCATAATTCAGATGAATCTTCAATTCACTTTTTACCTGATCAACATTCCTACTTAATTTTACTTTCAATTTCAATTTTAATTTCAGTTTATCTATATAGCGCCTATTTAAAACAAGTCATCTCTAGGCGCTTTAGAAACCCAGAGCATGATCATGCTACTTAGTTTTTCAATAGTGCTGATGATTGATTTGAAGGACCTTCAGCTTTGTTTTGTCATCTCTCAATGACCTAAGCTCCCTTCGGCTAGCTGGTTAGCACTGATAACATGCTGTCTGGTTGCGGTTCTGCAGAGGAGAGCCGCCCAGTGGATCACTGCCAGAGAGGGAGTCACGACTGCGATGTTCCAGAGAGAGCAGTGTGCCGCTACACCGGGGGCTCGACCTTTGAATGCATCTGCCTTCCAGGGTATGAGGGTGATGGCCGGGTGTGTCGGGGTGAGTTCACACAGCTTTTCTTTATCAGACGTGTGTTAACGATGCCCAGTACTTATTATTGATTTCTAATCGGTTATTTAACTGTTGCTGTGTTCATGATTGATGTCTAATAAATAAAATGAAATGAAAAATGAAACATTTTTTTCAGTTCACTTCAGTGATACCATCGCTGTCGAAAGAAAATTAATTTAAAAAATAATTAAACACAAACTATCATCTGTTGGTTCACCCACACCTCTCAGAGAGAGGTAGTTAGTAAAAACACAGGAGAGTCAGGACTAAGAGAAACCCCAAACCATGACACCAGCCCTCGCAATATCCATAAGCAATGATTTGCTCACTAGCCTTTGGTCCTGACGTTTATGCGAGTATCTCCTCACATACTTTAAATCTAATTTTACTTTAACTGTTTATGTACTTGAAATACACAAATTCCAACTCTAGAGGGTCATGTTGCCAGACCTTTTACTGTAGAAAGTTTTTTCAGACATTGTATGTAGGTAATTTACCTGATAAAGGAAAAGAAAAAAAAGGTCAAATCTAACTATCTCTGGCTATGTTTTTTTTTTTTCTAAAACTTTTGAACCAGTCAATCAGAACAGAGTCAGCTCATCCTTTTTTTTTTACTGTAAATCACACAAATCTGGGTTGAGGTTGCCCCTGTTCCTCAAGTTGGGAACTAATGAAACAAAAAAATGATTTTACCAAGATGTCAAAGGTCCAGTCAAGGTTTCACAAGTCAAACAAGCCTGGAGGAAGGCTCCAGGCAAACATAAGTCTATGAAAAAAAGCTCTGCATACAAAGCTTGAAAGCCTGTCTAAATCAAATTTCTCCTGCAGGTGGATAAATAGCTGACTCTTCATCTTCGTTTTCGCTTATTTTACCTGTTCAGATGTAGACGAGTGTCGGCAGGATCGCTGCCACCGTGAGGCTCTCTGCTCCAACACGCAGGGCTCTTACAGCTGCCAGTGTCGTCCAGGTTTCCAGGGAGACGGCTTCCAGTGCAGCCCTGTTTCCTCAGGTGACCAGCAGACTCACACGCCGACATCCGTTCAGAGTTTCTAGCGTCAAGGTTGTTGGTTTGAGTCCACAGTCTGTTTACACATTTGAATGGAAGAAACACAAGGCTCTCCAGGCAAAGACCAGTTTCCAAGAAGGAAATAAAAACAATGATAATAAAGAAATACTAGTAATGGACATGTACCTTTTGCTGCCATGAAAACTAGAATCTATTATGATCTCTAATTTGCTTTAAAAAGAAAGTCCCAGAGCTTTTAAATCCATTATTACTGTATGTTTTCAGTTGAAATACACCTTTACTCATGTTCCAGTGCTTAAAACACAACAAGCTAACTTCATCAAAACAGTCCTGAAAAAAAAATTAAATCTGGAATTGCAATTTACATAAAAAAACAAAAAAAACAAAAAAAAACAAAAAAAAAACTTGTAATGGAAACACCTGGAATTTGTTCAATTTGCAGTAAATGAAGAAAAAAAGAAGATTTTGTTGATCTGGGTTCTTTCTTTCTTTCTTTCTCTTACATGTTGTTTCAATGAAGATAGACCCTTATCTTCTCTGACTAACCTCGGCTGATGCAGGTCACCATAAATGAAACAAACCATCGGATCCTAAATATTCAGTCAAAGCTCTCGTACTCAGCAGCGTTTACATTTAATGATCTGGATTTGGTCTCTGTGGATCACATTTCTCATGTTTAGCATGCAGGCAGCTGCTAACAGAGCAGGTTTAGCTTAGCATGGCTTGTTGTTGTTGTTTTCTGTTGATGACTCGCTGTTGACCCAAAGCTGAAGAATCCTTCAGTGGTTCCAGGTGTCAGGAGCTGACAGATAATTACAGCTTCACTCCTCTGCACCGGAGTTTTGTCATATTTTCATCTGTTTTTATGGCCTTCTTGGAAGCTGGAGGCATCATTTACTGTCCGCTGTCAAAACTTGTCACCACATCTCCCACTCTAGGCAGCACATAGTCTGTTTCCTTTTGTCTCCACAGTTGGTCTTTGATCTTCACGCCTCTGTCGGTGGTGGTGGTGGGGGGGGCGGGGGATCCTGTCTCTTGTCTGATTGTTGTGGGCCACGTGATGCTGTGAAGACACCTTGCTGTCTGTCGCATGGCGACTGTTTTGACTGGTCTATAGTTTTTCCTCCAGATAGATGCCTTTGAGGATAAGAGTGTGAAAAGAACAGACGTTCTCCGCTCTGTCAGTGTGGCCTGTGGATGTGACCACAGAGATAAAAATCCTCCTGCTCGCCTTTAATCTGCAGTTCTTTCCGCAGCATATTTACGTGTTGCTGCCACGTACCAATGCGTTTCTGTTGAGGTGCTAGAACATCTTCAATAAAGTTGATCAAAAATTGATCCATGAGCTGCTGTTATGCAAACTTTTAATGGTGTCTATTGTAAGGGTAAGGGAAACGGTAAAATACTTATGTCCTTTGGCAGAAGTTGGCATTCTTTAGTATGATTGCAGACTATCAGCTGTGTTCCTGTTTTCTTGTTGTCTGCTGCAGGTGGTGAATCACTTGCGTCCACAAAGCAAAAAAGGCAGCATCCATTTATAGATGCAGTTGTCTATAAATGGAGTCATTGAGGTCACGTACTCTGTTGGTGGTTAGAGTCATTGTTACCTGTTGGATGCTTGTGTATGCTGACATAATTCCAGATGTTCTGGTCATTCTCTATAATCATATTCCATAAAACTGGAACAATCCCTTCTCTTTAGCTGCAGGATATTTCCACCATCTAAAGAGAAAAATCCTCTAAATTGAACACATTTATTACAGACACTTAGAGGAGCTATGGCCTTAATTTCAGAGTTTTCACGGCAGATCGTCTTACATTGCTGTCGTGTCTTCTGTTGATGTTTTATTCCTCAGAGCCTGAGATAACCCCGTGTGAGCTGCACAGAGAGCAAGCACAGGCTGCTGTCGACTCCACCGGTTCTGGCTTCTTCTCCTTCTTCCGTCCTCGGCCAGCTGTTACTCAGTACGTCCCTCAGTGCGACGAGCGCGGAGCCTACGAGCCCACACAGTGCCACGTCAGCATTGGGCAGTGTTGGTGCGTGGATGCCAACGGCCAGGAGATCCCCAACACCCGCACTGGCCCTGGCAGTACCCCGCTGTGTGAGTCCCCTGCTTTAAATGACCCCAAAGATAGGTGATAAGAGTCTTTTCACTACAGTAGCAGGATTTATCATTTGTCTGATGATGTCTATTCTCACTCTTAAATCCTCTTTTAACACAATGCCAAGGTGGAAAGTCATAAGCAGTGGTTTTTAGAGAAGCTATTGTTGCTGCACATCAGTCCAGAAAAGGTCATTAAAACATTTCTACACATTGCAGAGCTCAATGCTCTACAGTGAGAAAGATTATTCCAAAAAGCCACCTGCTAATCTTCTCAGGGCACACATACATGTCCAATGCACACATCCACTGTCAAGCACGGCAGTGGAAGTCTGATAATTTGGGGTTGTTCTGCAGCCACAAAACCTGGACAAACTGCAGTACTTGAGCCAATCATGAGCTCCTCTGCATACCAGCGTATTCTAAAAGCAAATATGAGGCTTCACGTTTGCTTTTAGAAAGCTTTCACACCCTGATTAGAATTGATTAATTCAACAGGACAATGATCTGAAGCATGTGATGTTTAACCCCTTTAACTGGGGTCATGGCTCCTTTGGGTACAAACCTCCTAATTAATGCCAGCTGGACATGAAAGGAAAGATGCTGCATACGCACAGAGGGGAACAAGAGACATTCACAGTCCGCCCGGAGTATAGACGCCAACCGCTTGTGTACAGACTCAAATCTGTTCATCATTAACACCCTGTCTGAGCACATTCACATCATTTCACATCATCCAACGCTGCTGCTGGAGCGAAGGTAATCCATACCCGGCTGCATTATTATTTGTTAAGACTCCAGTTGTGGTTGGCACCCTGGAAAACCCCCACAAGCACGCTGTCAAATTTAGATCACTATAGCTGAAAAATGAATGAATTGATCATTTTTTTAGGTTCTTTTTTTGTGAAATCAATTTTTAAAAAAAAAGAAAAAGAAAACACAAATATTTAATGGTGCAACTGTGGATTTTTGAATAAATGTCTTCTGTGTGACCGTGTGAGAGAAGGAATCCAAATTATGTAACACGTTCATCACAAAACCCACTTTTCCCACTTTTCTCGTGCAGGCATCAACCAGGTGGTTACTCCCGCTCCTCTGGGTCCGACCCCCCGGCCTGACGTCCATCCTGTTGCTCCTGGAACGCACCTTTTGTTCACGCAGAGCGGAAAGATTGAACATGTTCCTCTGGACGGTTACAACATGAAGAAGGAGGAGGCCAAACCTCTGCTGCATATTCCTGTACGATCAACCTCAGAGTAGATAATCTTCTACAGCACAAATACCAGCGGATTGTCAAAACTCTGGTGCATTTATGGCAGAGAACAGGGTGGAATATTACTTCTTTTTCTTTTAGAAAACAACATCTGGAATGCAACTATATAACACTCTATAAAACAAATTCCCATTTTATAGTTGGCTACATACAAAGGAGCTCGCTGCACGAAAATAACACCTTTAAAATGAAAAATAAACAACATCAAAACATCAATTAACAATTTTAATTTTAACTTCATCACTTGCAATTTCTTCATAAATGAAAACTTGCCAATAAAGAAATCAAAACCATCAAATGTC
This sequence comes from Arrhamphus sclerolepis, assembly GCA_037176975.1. Classification (NCBI taxonomy): domain Eukaryota; kingdom Metazoa; phylum Chordata; class Actinopteri; order Beloniformes; family Hemiramphidae; genus Arrhamphus; species Arrhamphus sclerolepis. Next base: position 20,306 of record JBAMYA010056803.1, on the reverse strand, counting down.
CGAACAGAAAATGTGTAAAACCAGTTTTACTGAAATACAAAACAAACTGTTCTTCCCACATTGCAAACAAAATAATCCATCCAAAGCGGCCACAAAACAAAACAAACTAAAAAAAAAAAGAAAAAATCAAAGCAAGTTCCAATCTTCACGTGGTACCAAGGCTAACGAAGAAAATAATTCAGTCCCAGCATCCCGGACAAAAAAATAATCATCTAAACAGTGATCCAAAAATAAAATAATCCAGACCTTCAGATTAACGTGGATAAAACTGATTCTAGTCGAAGTTCTCTGACTCTCTGACTCTGACTCTCTGCACGTCTGGCCCTCCCACACTGTCACATCAGACTTTCAATGTAATGTAATTAATTTATAAATTGTTAAATCTGTTTTTATTTGCCGTTTTCACATTTATGTAAAGGTTTCTATTCATGGTTTACACATGGATACAATTTTTTTTTTTCAATATGCACTTTCATATTGTTATGTCACCTTTTGAGCAGCATCACGACTAGAACTCATTGAAGATCAAGACAAGTGTGAGCATTTAAATATCTGTGACATGTAATTAAGGTGGTTTTGGCACTGGTGCATTATTTTTCATTACATGCTCTTATTGATGTAGCCAGATATGCAGTAACAGGAAAGCAATAGTGGTCAAAATGAGAGAAAATGTATAATATGAAGAGCGATTTTTACCTTGATTTCTATGACAATTAGATGACAATTCAAAATACTTTTTAAAGTATTCCTAAAATGTACAGTCAAGCCCTAAATGGTTTATAGTCCTGCCAAATTTGAATCACGGTGAACCCGTTAGAGCCATAGATCAAGACAATGTCTTCATGATCCAAGAAGATTAATGATTTGGGAATTTTGGTCTGTAAAACATGATGAGCTTTTATTTAGAAAAGCACTTTACTCATAAAATTTGTGAAAAACACTCACTGTTAATGAAAAAAAAAATCCCCATACATTTCATTACAAACCCAAACCACAAGAACCTTCTAAGTTGTGGCAAATGTATTCAAATATTAAAGCGCATACAGAGTTACTTTTTGTAATGAATATATTCTGACCACATGAGAGCGTTCTTGGTTTTTTCCAAACACTCCTCTAATTGTTCGGCAGATTGCAGCATCAGAACTCTTTTGCTTTCCATGAAGTTGTGAATCATCCATCGCACAACAGCCTCAATGTGCTGCGGCTCAATGTAAAACTCTCTGTCAGCATTGGCGTCTTGGAGCCTGATGGGTCTGTGTCGCTTAGGACAAAAGACTCTTTGGTGGGAAATAAAATGCCTTCAGATGAATTATTCTTGTGTTTTCTGTCAGGATCGGGTGGTGATTGCCGTTGCCTACGACTGTGTGGAGAAGATGGTTTACTGGACAGACATCACAGGACCAGCGATCAGCAAGGCCAGTGTGGGTGGAGGAGACATTATCCCAGTCATCACTAAAGGTGCAGCAGACCTCAGTCTGTTCATAGAAAGTGCCTGTGGACATTTATGCCTGATGTGTGAACAGCTCAAAAGTATGTCAAAGGGATGTCTAGTGTATAAGAGATCTTGCTTGCCTCACCCCGTACCTCGTTCCCCAGACATCAGTGAAAAGTAGATATGAATACTCTGATCTGAGCCAGATCTGAGTTCTCCAGAGCAGAGTTTTAGGTAGTTATTTGACACAGTTTTAATCAGTTTGTACATTCAAATAGAAATGACTAAGTGACTTCCCACAGGTAAGTCACCACATGACTTAATTAGTGATGAGAAGTCATCAGTGATTTTCTCTCTGCTGCTCCTGAAACTCATTGAAGTTGAAAGTGGACACAGTTGGACACACTGGTTTTGATGTTCAGGATGTTCAACCTGCAACACTGTTACCAACAGCACACAGCTGTTGATCCACACTCCCGGTCCTGATGTGCAGCGTGTGAACTACAATCTGTATGTTCCTTCCTCCACAGATCTACAGAGTCCTGAAGGGATCGCCATCGACCACGTGGCCCGTCTCATTTTCTGGACCGACTCGATGCGAGACACCATAGAGGTCTCCAAGCTTGATGGCAGCCAGCGGCGAGTCCTGTTCGATAAAGACCTGGTCAACCCTCGACCCATCGTCACCAACTCAGCGTACGGGTGAGAGATGAATGAACTGCTGGAAGTCAGGACTCGATCAAAAGTGTCGATTCACTTTTTCTCATGTGTGTTTGCTATTTGAACTCCAACATCAACTTTCATTCATGGAAAAAAGAAACAGAACAGGTGTTTGATGGTGCTTCCGGGTGCTCATGTATAAACTGATACTGGTGCAAAAAAGGTTGTTAGTGGTTTCGAAAGTACTGAAATCTGCAGTGGAGGTGATGGTGACAACAACTGTAAAAGTAAAATGAACGGCAGTAATAAAACTGAAGGTGAAATGAGGAAGCAGCTGCTTACTTTAACTGCTACTTTCCTGTTGGTCTCAGGCGGCTGTACTGGGCGGACTGGAACAGAGACGGACCTAAAATTGAGATGTCCAACATGGACGGCACAGAGCGAAGCGTTCTGGTCAAAGATGATCTGGGGCTTCCCAATGGTCTAACCTTTGACTCCGACAACCAGCAGCTCTGCTGGGCGGACGCAGGTGGGTCACTGCTGGAGGGGCAGACCTTCCACAGATCCATGGGCTCTTTCTGAGCTCTTATTAGCCTTATTAGTCACGTGTTTCACATTGATTGATCCGTACTGATTGGCAGGGACTCGGAGAGTGGAGTGTATGGATCTTCACCGCCAGCTCAGACGGCAGATAGTTACAGGGATCCAGTATCCCTTTGGTCTGGTATCCTTTGGGAAGAAACTCTATTACACCGACTGGAGGAGGTACACACAACACGCACACGTATTCAAACATTTAAATTCATTTCAAGTTTAGGTCTGATTGATGGGGGTTATACTTTCCAGCTAATTTTGTGGAAATTGTTTGTCATAAGCTCTAGCTATAAAATATACCGGTGATATTTTTTGCGCAATGTCAACAAATAGTGCATTAGTGGTTATAGAAGAAAAAAAAAGTTAAAGCTTTGTGAAAAATAGTATATAAATCGATATCAGTAAATAACAATAACTTCGACAAGGACATTTCATTTTCTATCAGATATCATCTGATCTTCTTCTTAGGTCGCCATAAAACCCAGTAGTTTCTCAAGTCTTCATTAAACACACCCTTTAAAAGGAAAAAGTAAGTGAACTGGAAGTATTGACTCTGAGATCTGTTGCTCTGGATCAGACCTCCACAACATTCTTTAACCATTCATCTTTTTTAGAACTGCATTCACTCAGGCACATTTTTCAAATTTGTGAACACATTTGTGAAGAATCCTCTTCAGGTCATTTGCATGATCTTCATGACATCAGGGTCTGAGCTCAGTCAGGACCACTCCAAAAGACAAATGTTCTTTCTCTGAAGCCATTTTGTGGTGGATTCACTTCCTGATTTATCACCCAACTCCTACTAAACTTCAGATGGCAGAAAGCCACCGTCGTGTTCAGCAACACTCCTCTCTCGACCACAATTCATCAATGAGATGATATTCTGATGTTGGTAATCTGTAGCCTTTGTATGCCGTAGGTAGTGTATGATTTTTTTATTTGCAGAATAATGACTGAAGTAGCTCTAGGTAGTGACTCTAAACCACACTTCCTAGATCATTTCATTGATGAAATTACAGGTGTGCAAAGTAATTAGTCATTTGGTTCACTTTCATATCTTTCTTTTTTTTTTTACTTCTGTTATTTAAGAGTGACACAATTGAAAGTGTGATTGACAACATTGGCTCATATTAAACCTCTAAACCTCCCCTGGGTGATGAAATGTGTAGAGGATTTATTTATTATTGTTGTTTCACAGGGAGGCGGTGGTGGCTGTGGACCGTCACTTTGAGAAAGAGACTGAAGAGTTTCTGCCACAGAAACGCTCCAGACTGTACGGCATCACCACGACACCGACGGAATGTCCACGAGGTACAACTCCTTCACTCAACCTGCTAGTCAAACAAAGTGCAGTGTCTGATGAGGGAAAGAAGTAAAGAATGTAAGGAAGAGCTTAAAATGAAACTATTCAAAACGATGCAAATGTGGAGATGGAAGTGAACCTAGTTCAGCATTCAGGCTGCTCCGTCAGCTCCTTACTGATTGTTTTCCCTTTAATCTGTGTGGTCACACACATGTTGAGGTGACCATTTGTGTTTCCAGTATATTATGTCCTGGAAGGCCAAGACGCATACTCAAAGAACGATATGTGGCCTTAGATCAGATTCACATCAGTTTCCCAGTTTTAAATCTATTTTGTCTGCGTAACACCACCAGTTTAGACTCTCAGCAGTGTTCACACAAGGAAAATAATGTTCATATAACTTGTTTCTGCCACTGTTTTCCTGCTTTAACAAATCAAAGTGCCCCCTGTGACGAATGGCCACCAACTGCGTTTTTTTAAACTTTTGAACTGAATGTGTTTGTGTCATTTCAGGGTTGCATATTTTCCGAGCTTCTCTGTTCTATTGTTATCATTTCAGGATAATTGTAGGTTGCCATTCTCTTCCAACTTTTGTCTTAAGTGGCCTTGCAGCCTACTATGTGGCATCCTGCATGCAGTTTGGTGTGGACAGTCCACTCCATCATTTGTCCATCATCCTTACCTGCTTATTCCTATTTAGGTTCACGGGGACCTGCTGGAGCCCGTCCCTGCTCTTGTCTAGCCATATAAGATATTAAAAAAAGCCCAGTATGTGCTTGTTGTGGTGATTCAGTTCAATTTCAGTTCACTGCTTTGCATGGACCCAATACACAACAAAAGCCATCTTATGGTATTTTACACAGAAGACAAGCTGGTTAAATGCAGGACATAAGTCCAGTCCAGTTACATTCCAAGCATCTTTTTTATTGTGTGTTTGTCACAGCACGACTGAATGTGCACAAAGCAGTCGCAGCACTGACAGCAGCTCAAATCCAGACTGTTTGTTTGCTTGTTCTTAACCAAACATGTTCAAGTTTCTGTTATCTATTAAATATGCACTTAAACTGCAGGCTCTTATTGATTTTTGCTTTGAATTGAGATTATTTATGTCCAAACTGGGATGAAGCTTTAAGGAAGTGCGCCGCTGTGTTTTTCAGGGTTAGGTATGCAGTTTCTGAATTCAAAGCTGTGGTAAAGCTAAAACATGCGCTCAATGGAGAAATATATGTCAATGAAGCAGGTAAATAGGTATTGAAATTTAGTATATGTGGCAGTGAGATTTCTAACTAAGTCTGTAAGTTGCACACCAGGAGAAGCCATGTAAATGGAAATGATTTTGTGATATGAATAAACCTGTTTTTTAACACTAACCATTCATGGATTGGCCACAATACTGAAACCACTGTCAGTTGAGGTGAAAAACATACAGCTATGTTGTCAGATTTCCCGCTAGTTCCCGGATTCTGTCATAAATTGAGGTGGTGGGCCGGATTTAGCCCGCAAGCCTTACGTTTGGCATCCCTGATCTAAAGCATGTCATCCTTTTGAACATGGTGGGGGACCCGCAAGCCTGTATAGTAACATCACCGCCGGCTAAAACAGCTCAAGGAACATGTTGCAGAGCCCAAAGTGTAAACAATGGAACATCTGTGGGATGTAGAGGAACAAGCCCATTCCACTGAGTCCCCCACCCTGCAACCCTCAGCACTTATAGGATCTGCTGCCAGACACCACAGGAACCCCACAGAGATTCCAGAACCTGACGTCTCAGCACTGGTTTGGTTGCAAAAGGAACGCGTGGTGGTTTTAATGCTGCAGCTCCACATTATATCTTCTCGTGTCATGTGGATCAGAGCCATTTTAATGCAGTGGGAACACACATGTTCCCAGTGAATGTAATTGATTGCAGGCTTATGCATTATGTGGATGGATATACGTGTGGGAACCCGAGGCTGATGTTTCCTCGGGGAAGCCAGCTGTGGATCTGTGGAGTCACAGCTGGCGCTGAGCCCTGAAACATACAGCCGGCGGTGGTGAGAAATCAGCTTCACCTGCTGGTTTGTCTGGAACATTACTGGGTCAATGGGTTTCAGCAGCAGTCGTGTTTTACTCTCAGCACCAGCAGCTGTCTGATTGTAATAAATCAGACAGCGTTCTGGGGCATCTTAACTTCTGTTGGGCGTATTTGGAGATTTTCCATCCAAAATGAATGTAGTTTTTGAAAAATTGGTGACGCAAATGTTCCTCTTTGTGACGGATTTCTTCTTGCAGGTATTAGGTACAAAGATGTCTGAGCTGGATTATGATTGACGTTTAAACAGTCCAGGTGTCCAACTTGTTTTTCTGTCTCTCTTCTTCTGTGCTTTAGACTTTAACTACTGCTCCAACAACGGTGGCTGCTCTCACCTGTGTCTGCCACGGCTTGGAGGCTTCACCTGTCGTTGCCCTGACGCCGCCGATGGCCAGTGTGAGGAGAGGAGCCTGTGAGTCTGCAGAGGAATGAAAAAAAGGAAATACAAAAAACTTTATAGATATATTTGTCAGTGTTTTTTCTACTTTTATCACTTGACCTGATATTTTTCTAGGATCATTAGAAGCCTCTACGTGTTTTTTTTTGTTTTTTTTGCCATTTCAGGCTGTTCAAATTTAGGTCACTGTATTTATGATGTCATATTTCAGGTGAGGGAGGTCACTTCCTGTCTGCTACTGGTGGATTCAGACTTGGATTATATATCTGTCTGTGACTTGTGCTTTAAGAGTTTCAGTGCAAAATGATAAAGAGTTAAGTAAATACAGGTTGGTTGGTTGGTTTGTATCTTTGATAATAAATAACTGACCAGATGATATATATTTGGAAAAATGACCAATAAATTCAGGTTGTGTTGATAGTATTTTTTTTAAGACTTTTCTAAATGGCTTGTTGCTTATTTCCAGATGTGCTCTTAAAGTTTTGCGAGAAACAATCAGCTATAATTGTAGTGATGTCTGCTGTGAACAAAAGGCTTGAAAATGTTTGTTTGAAAGATTTGTTTGGGTCCTGCTTTTTGTTTTTGTTTTGTTTTTCAGTTCACCTCTGTGTTCATGAAGCATCTCTTTAAGGTTTCCCCACTTGGACTTCTGGTTCATTCAGCAGAATGAAGTCTTCAGATTTCCCCTCATGCTGGTTCAGGTCGGTGGTTCTGCTGTGATGACGCAGATAAACCATGAACCTTCCCAGCTCATTTAAAGACGTGAAACAATCAGTTGTAAATAACACTTATAGGAATAAGAACGTAAAACATATTATCTGACTACATTACTTTTTTTGACCTGTTATATTGACACCTTTGTGAGTAAAGTAACACTACGAAAATATGAAATAATTCTTGATGATAGGTTGTTGTTTCTTTTGCTTGTTTTCCTTTTTTGTGACTGATATGTCAGTTTGGATGTGAACTCTTCAGGTGACCCTTGAACTGCATCACTGTGTTCAGTGGTGATATTACACTTTAGCTAAGTCTCACACGTTTTGTTTTAGAGATTGCGTTGTATTTTTAATACGAACTTGTAAATAATTGCCTTATATGCAGATGATATTCAGTGTTTTCAAGTTATTCCTTGTACTATTGCTAACCTGAGTCTTACCTGATGATGATAACAGAGATTACTGTGAAAGTGTGTGTACGTCGCGCCCAGAGAACATGTTTGTCAGCAGAAATTCATCGTCATGCTAAATCAGGACATGAAGCAGCTTCACCGTCAATTCTGAGTCGAGCTTTCAAGCTCTCACTGTCGTACCGCAAACTTTTAAATCAGAGGCGTCAAACTTAATTTCATCCTGGATCCGAACATCACCGTGGTTACCGTTAAAGGGCCGGTTATTCTTTCCCTAACTCTCCCTAACCTATGTTGTCAGCTTTTCCTCTAATTCATGAAAATAAACTAGCAGAAATATCAAATTTTATAAAATTCATGACTTTTATTATAAAGTGGGTGGATTTATGAAAAAAACAAACATTTTCTTGTATAATGGAAAAGTAAAAAAAAAAAAAAACATTGACTTTTTTCTTTAAAAATCTTATTTTGTTGCAAACCTCAAATTTCACAAAAATTATAACTTTTATCATAACATTAAGGCCTTTGTATTAAAATCACATTTAAAAAAAAGTTGACTTTTTTGTAAAAAAGAAAACAAAAAAAACTGATTTTGATATTCACAAATAGACACAATATATAAAAGAATTGAAGAAATAAACTGAATAGATGTAAAATTGTAAATTTTGCAACATCAAGACTTTTTTTCCCCACAATCAAGACTTTCTAATCTTACAATCACAAATGTAACAAAATTTTTAACTTAAAATTACTTGTTGGAAAATAACTTTCTGCAATATTTTGACATGAAATAAGTCAAAATTTTGTATTTTGATGTATGTCAAAATACAAAAGAATAGAAATATAAAGTGTAAATTCAACTTTAAAATTCACTTTTTTTATTTTATTTTATAAGATAGTTAATTTTAGAAATATAAAATAATCTTTTGCAAACATTTGCTAAATCCTGACAGCTGCTTTCCACCTCAGTTAATTAATAAATGAGTTTCTGACGTCAGAGCTGAATCAAACGGCCAGTTGCATTGAAATTTCTGTGAAGTGGCAGGTGGGATTTAGCCTGTGGGCCTGACACACCTGTTTTAAATGAAAACTGGACTTCAAAATGTGTAATTTCATTGTTTTAGATCTTCGTTTAATTTGATATCGTGAGCCAGAGAGAGAAGCCATATAAAAGGGCTACGGTAACGTGTCACTGCGGATGATATAAAAATAAACTTTGTGGCGCAGCAAATGATGTGGTCTTTCTCAGGATATATTTGAAATAAGCGAACGGTAACCCAAGCCTCATTCTTAAACTGATTAACACTTAGAGGGTTATAATTTCATTGCAGATGAAAAGTGAAGTCTGGTTGTAACCAGGTCATCAGTGAAATGAGGAGCATTTTAGTAACATAGGCTTCAAAAATGGGAAACGCAGCCCAGGTTTATGTCTGTCAATTCATCAGTCACTGAAGTGGTGGAAATGCTGAGTAAACTGGCTCGAGGCTTCTGTGTACTAAATCATTTCAAGTAAACTTCTCATTTTCTCAGAGACAACTGTCTCCGGAGTCACCTCACTGCCAATAAGTGTTTACCATCCAGTGTTTGTCGCAGCCCCACTGGCTGCTCATGTATGCACCATGTCTGGTTTAATGACAGGATTCAGTCAAAGATGTGACATTAAAAGCCTTTACAGCCTCAATAAAACATTTTAAAAATCAGACTTCTGTTTCAAGTCATCTGTCCCGTTCTTTAGGTCAGCAGAGGTTTTACATGATCCAGTCCTCAGTTTGGAAAGCTCGTCCTCCTCGTCATTAAGGAACTTTGCCTGATTCATTGACGGTTGAAGTTTAAGGGAAATACAAACAAAGAAGTCATCAGTCTACGATCATTGTAGGGGTTTGTGTCCCCCGACAAGCAAGCTGTTATTTGAAGATGTGCTCTGTAGTGAGGGTCAGAACAAGAAAAAGAAAAAGAAAACTTTTCTTGCACAAATGTCCTCACAAAGAGAAATGCATTTATGCATGTACACAGTCACATCAGCACGGCATTATGAAGAATTACATCATTACACCCTAACTTTAGTCTTAAACCAGTTGAAATAAAGCCGAGCAAAGTACCACACGTCTCAAATGAGACAATAACTCAATGACATCGGTGCTCTGCTGCCATCTAGTGTTTAAATGTTCACTTATTCGCATTATTATCATTCTACATTAACCTTCTACAGCTTGAGCTGGAAGCAGTGAGATGTCCACTCCAGGCATGAGTTTCTAATCAGAGAGGTTAGATTACAACAAACAAATACATAAATAAATAAAATAAACAACTGTTCAAAGCCAATTCTAGCGCTGCGTTGGGCCACCAATACAATACAGATAAAACCTGGTGCTTCCAGGTGCTTTGATGGACTGTAAGTAAAACTAAATAAAGTAACCTATCAACCTCAGGCACTTTTTTTCCTTCCATTGGTAATTAAATAAAAACAAGTAACATCACAGCAGCTGCTTTATAGCGTTCTTAAAATTCACAAACATTGCATCATCTGCAGAGGGAAGCACAGCTGCATTTGTTCCAGTGAGGGCTGCTTATGGTGGACTTTATGTAGTTTATTTTTAGCATTTTTGGGGGTATGATTATATATATTTTTTTAATATCCCAGAAATCTGAAATGAAAATTATATCTGGAATAAATATCATTAACACGTGCCACAATGCCACTTTGATAGTACAAAAATGAAATGAAGAGAAAATAACAGAATTAAGAAAACATTGTGTATTATGTAAGTCTTCAAACATATTTTAAATGTAATAATTTACTGATAAACTTGTTTGTTCAGTTTCAATTTTTATTTCTTTCAGATTCTTTTACTTAAGTTTTTTTTTTTTTATTATTCCATTGTTATTCAATTTTCAGATTTCTTTTTCAGCGATCGAGGTGAGTGACACCAGAGACTCCCCTTACTGTGTTACCTTCAGGGAACATGGGAAACTGCGACTTTCTGTACACTTCATACATAGTCAGGTCCAGAAGCATGTGGATGTCTTTATATGCCACCACAATTGATCTGAAATAAATTCAAGCTGAAAGTCTACTCTTTTTGATTACACCTTGTTTTAAAAGGTTTCACAAAACCTAGCATTTAAGAATTACAGTCATTTGAAGCAAAGCCCCTCCATTTTCAGAGGCTCAAAAGTACTTTAACAAAGAGAGACATCTGTTGACACATATGGAAGTCCCTAAACTCCGAGTTTCCTCCCTGGAGAAGCTTTGTGAACCTTTCCACCTTTTGGTTTTGTGTTCAGTATTCTTTCATTATCCACTGGCACACATCTTATTACATTTTGGCTGAATGTGAGCAGAGTATGGCCTCTATACAGCTTAATCTTTCCATTTCTGCCAGCAGTAACACCTTCGGCAAACACCAGTGAACACATTCCACGTACTGTACAGTGGGCCAGCAAAGTTTTAAAATGTATAGTTCAAAGACTACAAGCTCACACTAACGTGAATTTGAACAGTATTTATTTCTGAAATACTCACACTGCAGTTCACTTTCCATCTCATCCAAAGATCTGACGATTTTAGGCTGTAAGCTTAGTCTGTGTGATGTTACAGACATTGGGAGATCAGCTGGATAACTGTTTAATCCACATCTTAACATGACATCTGTCTGGAACAACGAGGAAACTGGCACAAACTCTTCACATCAGAACAAATATCATCAGAAACAAATGAAAAACATGCAGTCCAACAGGAGCAGCTTCAGCTCATCGCCAGCCGTTTTTGCTCAGCCTTTGGGCAACATCAGGACCAGCGGACCAGCACCTGGTCCCCGTCCTCTACGGAGTAAAAGTGCAGCGTCCTCAAATCGCTCTCCATCTCAAACTCTGTCCCCACCATCTGCCACGAAGAGAACAAGCTTAGGTTAGATTTTTTAACGAGTAGTCGTTCATAACTCAGGAACATCGCTGCTGTAAATAAGTGAAAAACACCACTTTTGTTTTCAAGATTAAAGAAATGGTTCATATTTTCATACTGTTTTTGTTTTTTCTCTTGTTTGCCGAGAGAAAGATCAGAGAAAGGGAAAAAAAAGTAGTCCTCCTCCTCCTCACTACCATCTGTCAAACTTTTACTTTTATTCTCGCTGCCACTCTTTTATCACAAACAACTCTAGACACTCTTCTCCATCCAACCTTGACTTTCTTCTTCATCTCTTTTTCCACATTCTAGACTGGTGAGACCATTGAAGTGCAACTTAAGAAAATCATGATTTTTGCTTTAAGCTGAACAAGGTTCACTGCTCAAACCCTCATATCACTTTTTTTTTTTTAATGAAACCTCTGCTCTTCAGGAATATAGAAAGACTACACAGATTCAGAACCACTAACACTGCTTTAATAATAATAATAATAATAATAATAATAAAGAAACAGAAAATATAACCAGTTTAAAGAATGAGAATTTCATTCCATGAATGATGCTCTGAATCTAAAGGCATTGCAGAAAATTAATATCATTAGCCAGAGATTTTGTCCAGCTCAATGGAGCTGGAGTATGAAACGTAGTAAAAAAACATCTTTTTCGAGAATTACTTTGAGCCTTGAAAAGAGAACCTGTATAGTAAGACAGAAATACTACTTGAATATTATTTTTCTTTATTATAGAGCATCAAGTCTTGCAGTTTCAAATCTGATTTGCTCATGCTCTCCACATGTGCATTAATGGAAGATCTGAGTGGAGCACCAGCATTCCCAGTGGAATTCAAAACTGGTTATCCCCCAGACAATAAGCAGGTGAGTGTTTCAATCTGACTTCAATATCTGTGTGAGCTCTCTCTCTCTCTCTCTCTCTCTTTAGTTCAGAGATGGATGTTTTAGTCAGCAGATCTACCTCATCTTCTTTTGACAAACTTTTACAGACAACTATTTGTCTCCAGATACTGATTCTCTAGTGCAGCTGCCTCAGTCCTTTTCTGCCAGTACTTTTTCTATTATTCGTGTCATCAGTGTAACTCCATTATGCCACCTAAAATTAAAGCAAAAAACACAAAACAAAGCAAGCCTTTGTTGCTTGATGTCCAAAATCAAGGCTCATAACACTCATCAACATTTGATGAGCATGCACAGAAAGAGAGATATGTCTCAGTAGAGAAACTGAGCTTTGCAAGGGCTTTTTGAGCTTTATATTATTTTTATTTTTTTTACAAAATTATAGTTAAAGGGACAGGTGTGTATGCAGTAACAATATAACTTGGCTTGATTTTTTTTTTAAATGAGGTCAACATGTGTGTAACCAAAAGGGTGCACACATACCAAACTGAGGTGTGTAGTGGACACGGCCAAGACCAAGAAGAACGTTTTCTATGAATAAATGCAATGTGGAAGGGGCTTATTTGCCATCTTGTCACTCAGTTTAAAGTCAGCCACACAGCTGTAGTCTCTGGCATCGTTTCCTCAACAGCTAACATGAACTGAAGCATTTCTGCAGGTGTTGTTCACGGCTGCCAGTGAATGAGTGTTGCATTCTGCAGTTGGCTGTTTGCAAAAGTATATATATATATAAAAAAAAAAAAGATTTTAAAGATGCAAGTGATTTGTTTCTAAATTTTGCAAGTTCACTTCCAACAGGATATTTTACATTTTCGAGTGAAAGCCCATGTGTTGCTCTGTAAGCAGTCCTGTATATTCACATGTGTTAGCTACCTTGGGGCTGGTGTAGGTGAGCCTCAGGTCTCCTGCAGGGACCTTCAGTAATCTGTACAAAAGTCGCTTCACACTCTGAATGAGCATGGAGTCTGCAGAGAAAAAAAACAAAACAATGCAAAAACAGGCCACTCTGTTTAGTACAAAAATAAACACGGGTCTTTGGATGGAGTTTCCATTAGACAGACACCTTAACCAGATTATAGATTTTGAGATTTTACCTGGAAGTTTCTTCTCTATCGGCTTTCGGTCAACGCCATCAGGAAACACAAAAGTTATCCCTGGTGAGTGAAGAGGAAGAAAATTGTTAAGAAAATGTTACACTTTGTATTTTGCTCTGCTTGAACTGCTTCAATTCTAGAGCAGCGCTGCTGCTGGCTGCAGTAGCTTCATGGTGTTTGATCGCTAAATGCATAGTTTTAAATTTATCAACAAGGTTTTCTTCTTCACTGGTTTCTGAACTATTTTTATTCCAGTTTGGATGCTGTGCTGCTTGAGGGAATTTCTTTGTTGCTTTTGCCATAATAATGAGAAACGTGAAATCTCTAGTTAAAAACGATGGATGAGATTGAAGGACAATCAGCATCAGCTGGTGCAGATGCTGCATGTGATGTCATCAGCTCTATTGTTGCTAGGCTACAGACACAACAACCCAGCGTGTTCTTGATCATTACCACAGTGACTTCAACCAGGTACTCTCTGATATATTTCCAGCGTTTCAACAGTCTGTCAACTGCTCCACCACAGAAAATGAAGCGTATGATTTGTTTTTATGCAAACATCAGAGATGCATGCAGCTCCTCAATCATGGATTTTTGCTGCTGCATCACTGTTGTCTCCAAGCACATCAGGAGATGACGGGGCCTCCTCCGTCTCCTCCTCCTGCCTGTCTGTCTCTAGCAATCAGGTGAAGAGGCAGCTGAACAGGTCCAGACTGCAGATGACTACACATCTGTAGTTTGCTTGTCATTGTAGGGCTGTAGTTGAAGATGCCATCATAGACCTGCTTCAACAAACCACAGTCATCTGGACAAAGCAGGCAGCACTATGAAGATCATGTTCTTTGATTTCTCCAGTGCATTTAGCACCATCCAGCCTTTTTTTTATTATTTAAGAAAATACTCAGATGACTGCAGTTGTGGGGCATATCAGTGACGGACAAGAAACTGAGTTAAGAGAACTGGTAGACCAGTTTCTGGCGTGTTTTAGAAAGAATAACCCCATCTTAAACGTGAACAATTTAAAGGAGATGACTGTGGATCTGAAAAAGACTTACTTAAAAGATGATTTTTTAGGGCAAAGGCTTCCGGTTTCTTCAACTCGCCTTCGTCTGGAGCACCATACTCTACAGAAAAAGACAACCCAACGTCATCATCACATGTGACATTAGAAACATAACAGTACCTGCAGTCGTCATTAGAAGAGCAGGTCTCTGTCTATTCTCTTTTAAAGCACATTAGATCGCTTATTACACAGAACACATTGTAAAGTTGTCCATAGAAACGTCTGAGCACAAAACTGCAAGCATGTTTTTGTTAAATGTGTAGCTGAACAATCACAGAAATCATGGGCCACCTTGAACAAATATCAACAGAGACAAGAAAATTGATGAATTAAAGTGGCCAAGAGCAGTCAGGAACAGAGCAAAAGCACCTTGTCCTCAAAGAAGAAGCCTTAAATGTCTTCCTTCAAATGAAAAAACACATTTGGATGCATTTGTAGGTGAGAAAACATACTCTAACCTCCTAAACTAATGTTGACCATATTACCCATTTCTGAGACAGCAGTTGGATGGAGATAAAAGATTTTATTCCTTTACTAAACTGGTTTTCTGATGTCACAGAATCCTGGAAATCAGATTGGCTCGTTCACTGAGAAACATACTAACCAGGGTCACTCAAACAAAGTGACAGGGCCACATTATGTCTATGCTTTTAACTTGGTAATGACTTCAAAATGCCAAATACATGCCCTAAACAGAAGAGCATTTTTCCCCATATCTCCCCTGTCAGACAGTAAAACCCGCTTGTAGGGGCAGACTGCCCAAAGAAATGTGCATTCGACCACTGCAGGAGGACGATATTGTCTGCATGTGGGCCGCTACTCATCTGTCAGCCCACCTTTCTATTCCTAAGTGTGAAAAATCCATGGACAAGTGAAAACAGACTGAAGTGATGAATTTCAACATAATGACATAACATGTTAACATAATATTAGTTGCACTGGTTAAAAAGTGACTGGCCTTACCGCCCTAAAAAAACAACATGACAGTCACAAAACAATCATGGTCAGTGTTTAAAAGAACAACAGCAATAAAATAAAAAAATTAAAATTAAAAAAAACATGGGGTCATTAGAAAAACAGGTAGGCATTTCATTATTATTATTTTTTTTTACAGGTAAAATTGTGATGTCTTTTTCAGAAAGGAAGCAGAAACATGGGTGGGCTTCCCTTCCAGCAGTTTTGCTGGTAAAAGTCCGAACTCTGCACGGAGAGAGTGACTTACTGCTGATGAGCTTCTGGTAACGTGGATGCTGCCTGGTGAACTCGGCGCTGGGCTGACCCGGTCCCCCCGACTTCAGCCACTCTTCTCCAAACATTTTGATGTAATCAATCTCTGCCCCCCTTCTTTCATCTGGTTTGATCTTAAGGGAACCACAAATCAGTTCAGGCACATGTAGGTAAAGGTGCACTCAGACTGCATTTTTTTGTAGATTTTGTTTTAACCACCCTTACTTTTAGAGCCTAATTACCTCATATCCCTCCTTTTTGTGCACGTGTGTTCACCAGAGTTGGAAATTACATTATTTTACCCACCTGCCACAGTGGCAAGTGGGTTTCAAAATCTACCGGTTACCATTTATTTATTTTTTTAAACCAACCACTTTCACCAACATCTTGTAACTACATAAGAAAAATAATGTAATATTTAGACCCAATTGCTAGATATTTGGTTTAACAACTAAGGAAATTTACTCAGATAAAATTACTGAATATTTAACGTAAAGGTAAAAATATAAAATTCTTGACTACTTATCTTATGAAGATAAGATTAGAATAATCCAAAAAGTAATTTCCATCAGTGACAATCACTCTGTCTTTGAGTCAGAATCAGGTTCGAAGGATTCTGCTGCATGATTGTACCACAAGAGGATGAGCTATTCTCTCCATCTGCGTTGTCCTCATCAGCCCATTCCCTGAATGCAGACTTCCCCAAGAACATTTTCTTTACATGCGTAGCCCTTTGATGACACTTGAAATAATTTACAATTTATGTTCCAACAATGAAGGCCTATATTTTATTCTTTTGAATTCTGAAGCATACTGGTGTCAGTCTCATCATGCATCAACCAGCTGCAGGATTCACTCTTGATACATGTTGTCATGTCACTGCGTTGACATGACAACATGCAAGATCCAATCACAAGTTATCAGATCTGAACTTCCTGTCTAACATGTATGGCGTCACTTCAGAGCCTAATGCATTGTGATTCAAACTCCCAAAATCTGAGAACCAAAACCCAGAATCTGAAACCAGGAAAAAAAAAAAAGAAGAAAAATCTGTAACTGTGACTTTAATCAACGTCCTCTGTCCCCTTTTCTTTTCTCGTTGTCAGTTCTAAAACCAACTCCATTTTCGAAACTGTCTTTCACGGTTGTGCCTTTTCTTTTTGCTATTGCAATTCTGAAATGAGCGTCAAACCAAAGCCGTGTCAATCAACCACAGAGGAGGTGGGACATAGCCGAGATCTGGTACATCATTGGCTGCTGAATGACTCCCCGAGTCAGAGAAAGAGAAGCGCATCCTCCTTTGTGGGAAAACATGAACCTCAAACTACAAATTCTATAAACACTGAGTAAAGGAGGTTAAGAGAAAACACCACCAGCCATCTCTCAGCCTCACTAGAAAAGTGTTAATCCCGGCCCTTACTGGGGACATTTCAGAATATGAATACAGTAAGATAATAAAAGGTGAGAGAGATGATGCACTAGGATAGGATTATCAAGATGGTCAGCAGCCAATCAGGTACTACAGTAGATCTCTTCTATGTCCCACCTCCTTGGCTGTAGACTGACATGGCTTTGATTCAACACTTGTTTCAGAATTGAAACTGCAAAAAGAAAAAGTGCAACTGGGAAAGATGGTTCGGAAACAAAGATGTCTTCAGAAATGATGAAGAGAAAAGAAAAATGTAACCAAGAGCGATGATTGAACTCTTGGTTACAGATTTTTATTTCTTGATTAGAGATTCTGGGCTTTGGTTCTCAGACTTTGGATTTTGGTTCGCAGTGCGGTTGACGCCATAAACATGCAACATAATTTTTGCTCGTAAACAATAAATGCACATTTGTGATTATTCACTTCACCATAAGTAAACCAAAAAAAATATTTTAAAAGTCAATAGTTGTCACATGATATTCTTCATTAATTATGTGTGAAATCTTAAAAACACACACACACACCCACACACATAGAGCAAGCCCAGCCCACCTCACAGTTGTTCAGGAAGACCAGGTGTTCCAGTTTGGCAATGAGCATCTGATTGGCTGTTTTTGGATTTCCATCGCTGCTCACCAGTCTGTTGTCACGACATGAAAGCTTAACCAAACAGGAAAGTTTGGCAAGCTCGTTGACTACGCTCCACTGAGATAAAGAGACAATATTTTCAAATCTCAGTTTAGCCATAAAATTTTGGATGACAAAATAGTAACAATCACACAACAAATAATCACAATAATAAAAAAAACCTGAATCTGTTTAAAATCGTCAGTGTCATTTCATACACTCAAAACATAGTTTGATATTAAGAAACTTACCAAAAATATCAAAACAAACTGAAACTGTGCAGCCTAAGTATAAAACGTGCCATGATTATATCATTTCCCACTGTGTGACCTGTGATGAAGAGTTCAGCTTAGGTCAAACCACAAACACAGATCTGCATGTGTGTTTCCAACTCAGTAACAGTGTCTTCAACATAGCCACACCGGTATCTGATCATTTATTTATTTTTTATTTTATTTTAACTATGGACGTAAATATATTTAAAATATGCAAATAAGTCTCTTCAGCATGTTTTTAAAATAGCAAGAGCATGCACTTACCTCAGTGATGTTATTTTCATCCAGGTTGAGTGTCTCTAGAACTGGAAACATGGCTGTTTGACACCCTAAACAACAGAGACTCGCAACTTCAGTTTGAAACTTTGTTTTCTTATGCAACATGCCAAATATAGAGGTGGTCACTGTTAAAAATAATGACCGATGATGGATTGTTTTACCTGGAGCAGCATCTTCAAACTGAATGTCTGACAGTCCGGTATTGGACAGGCTCAGCTCGTTCAGTCTGCAACTCAACAATGAAAAATATTATTACGGCTTTAAATGCATAAACAGTGACACATTTTCTTTGTGTTAATCACTTTACACAAAACTGAAATGACTCTGCAACATGAAACTGATTGTCTTCTTTTAAACCATTCCTGCTTATCCAAAAAATATCATTTCTAATTATTTCTATTTAAACATGATACGGTTAGAATTTTGTAACAATGACTTTGTCATGAGATTCTTTGAAAATGAGCATTTGTCATCATTACCTATAAACACGATTAATTCAATTAAAATAAGCAATTTTAGAGAAAATTAAGCAACAGCATGAGCGCCTTATAGTGACTGTACCTGGGAAGTGCAGATAAACTGAGCACACTGTCCTGCACTAAAGGATTAGAGGACAGATCGAGACGGTTTAATGACTGCAGAACTCCCTCTGGCCTTGGAAAGCACAAGCACAACAGATGCAGTTGTTGGTTTCAGAATGATATGAGTGAACACAAAGTGTAACTGAAGATAAAGCAGACAGGTGGCACCTCTGCAGCTCCGTTATATTGTTTTCATTTGCAAATAGCATCTCCAGTTGAGGCCACATGGGGGCGCACTCCAGGATCTGACCAGAGAGATGAGCAGCAAAGAGAACACGAGTAACTCAAACAACAGTTCACTGAAACCAACGCGTGCAAGAAAACCTCGCTACACATCAATCTGCAGCAGCCGAGGACCAAATCGGGTTATTCTCTTGTGAGTTTTAAAGAGGACACTGATGTTGAAGTGGCCCTTTTTTAATTAAATGAGTGTCATTTGATCACAAATTAATTAAATTAAACAATAGGCTGTGGTGTATTAAATAAATAAAGTCAACTAGGATTGAATGTGAACCAATAGAGGCTACCTGCGTAGTATCTAGGCGGCAGCACCAATCAAAACTGCCCGTTACGGCTGTTTGGGGCTTTTGGAGGATGCATAAACTTCAAGTTTTGAAAGAGACCATTTAAATCTTCCACTGATTGGGACGGCATTGATTTAGCATGAGGGTAAAAACAAAGCAGGGAGAATGTAGACCTGCTGAACCTCACAAGTAATTCAAGGCAATTCAAGACACCAACAATTTATTTCAGTTTATATATTAGGATGATCTACTAACAGTAAAGGTTTCGTGTGAAATTTCGTCTTTTAAAAAAAATCGAAATTTCACAAATACTGTCAAAAATGGACTACAAGCCAGAGTCGCTGACATCAGGATGCTACACAACCGCAAGGATGCTGTGTTTTGCTCCAGACACCAACAGATTTTTTACTTTTCAAAAGGATCCAGGGATACTTCAAATGTGGATTGCTACAGAAATACTCCGCCAACCATGCTATGCAAATCGGCATGTTGATTACTCACCTGCCGCTTCCTGTGAAAGGGTGCCAGAGGTGTGACGTCATAAACGTAACGTTTGGTCAGTGCAGTTTTTATGGGCTTATTGAAGTATGACCACCTACATTGATAGAACCTCCCAACATGTATCATATAGAAGCCATTATCATATATTTTAAGTGTGAACTGAAATATAATTTTTTGAACAAAAATTCATTCATTTTGCCAAAGAGGTTGAAAAGCATCCAGCAGGGGAATCAATGAGATTACTTTCCCTCCCTATTGTCACCAAATGTATGGAAAATATACTCTCCCTCTCTCATAAATAAATATATATA
>JBAMYA010056765.1:0-29590 GCA_037176975.1 Arrhamphus sclerolepis | reverse complement strand
AACTTGCAGTGTTTTTGTTTTTCTATGTACATTGTAACCTATAATGACGCACTGCAAACACCAGTGTCACACACCACATGACCCCATGAACTCCAGCTGACAAAGTTCAGGCCACAACTCAGGAAAGGAAAAACAAAAACACTGCAAGTTATTTGACCTCAATTTTGGAGAAAAATGCCTGAGAGTCAGCATCAGCTCTGGCCTCTTTCAAAGTGTCTGAAAGAGTTACTTTGACGGCTTTCCTGTCAGCTTTGGTAACATTCGTCTTCAGTTTCAGCAGAGCGGAAACATGTTCTTCTCTGTAGATAAAAGAAAAGAGGGGAAAACATATTTAGCATGAGAGTCTCTGATGCTCATTATGATTGTTGAACTAAGGTTTTCACAAAACCATCCTAGATTTTTTATTCAGCCTCTCAGTAGCTTTTGCCAGTCGTCATAAGTGTTGATTGTATCTTAGTTGACTCTTCGATCATGTCCTCTGTATCTTTGTGAGCTAGTTTCATCATTGCTTCAGATGTAGTGCAGGTCCAAACAGGTCTGTCTAGCTATCATCTGTTGGAGCTCATCTATACCCAAAGGTTGATGAGGCTGTCCTGTAGGGTTTAATGTCATGACAACAGAGCTGAGATGTTGTAGTCTGGATGGAAACCAGCAGCACCAACTATCCCACTTCTGGCTTTAAACTCATCCAGGAAGTAGGTTTTGTTGCAGTTCCTCCACTGACCACTAGGTGCTGGCTCCAAAACAGAGCAGATCTCCACTGACTCCCATGTTAAAAATACCAAGTTTCAGCAGAGTTAAACACATTTACAGTCTGGTTCAAAAATAATTTAGCTTTATTTCTGAGGGTACATATTACATCAATGACAACTGTACGTGGGGTGAATTTTTTTGCACTACATCAGATAAATTTATATCAAGCAATCAAGCTGACCAATCAGATGCCGGATCAGTTGACATACTTGGCTGACCGCTAGCCTTTGGCTCTGTCGCTGACTTTGACAGCTTTGTCCCGCCTCTTTGCAACATGATGCTGCGCGGTTTGAGGAAAACTGGGCCTCTGTACAAATCTAAGGGTCCGATAGTTTGAATCATCTTTGGCATAAACTGTGAATCAAAGACTTGGTCTTCCACGACTATCTCATAGTGATTGTGGTGGAAGAGGTCCAGCACATCTACTAATGGTTAGAGACATCTGGTAAACTTTCTCTAACGATAAAGGAAGGTAATCTAGAGGTAATCTGAACGTGATTATGTTTATCTGTTCTTTTTGTTTCAGCTCAATGAGCCTGTTTTTGTTCCATACTATTCCCACAGAACACATCACTTGGTTGTCAGAAAACATCTGTACGCAGTTGAGATATTTAGTGAAGTTCATTAACTGTTCCTGCTCAGAGAAAAAATGGCCCAAACAAATGACAGCCTAAATGTCCTTCATATGCTTTTGTTTGAAAAGTAAGCCACGCTGAAGTCAATCCAACATCACAGCATGAAAGTTACCTGAGGTCAGGATAAGCAAATCCCAGTGAAGCTATTTGCATCTGTATGGCAGGAATATCTTGCAGCTTCAGAACCTCTGCAATTTTGGTCATGATTTCCATTAACCAGTCCTCCCTTGATCCCTGTTAAGACACAAGAGTTGGACCACAGTTAGTTTTCCCAAAGAATTTTTATGCGTTGTTTTTCTCCAGAGTTGCTCATGAATCATCACCCCCCCCCAACCCCACTGCCTGCCTTGTGCATTCAGAGTCTTACCATCTTCCTGAATAGCTTGTGCAAACTCTCTGCATTGTTCATGACAGTGGAGAAAGCCGTCTGCTGCTGCGTCCTGTCCTTCAGCTTGATGTCTCCTCTCAGGAGCCTCCGGACATACTCCTCTGTCACTTCCCGGTGAAACTGGCCAATCAGCTCCTGAATAATCCAACCACCATGTCATTATTTCAGACAGTAGTTTCATCAGTTCAATGAAATACTCACAGATATTAAAGGTGTTACAAGTAAAAATACGTAAAGAATGGTACATTGTGCTAAAGGAACACTGCAGGACTAAAACAACCATAGTTCTATTTTTATGCTGGTAAGGTATTCAGACTTAATAATTACATTTTTGAGTCTTTTTGAAAATCGCAGCCCATTTTGATGTAGGTCAAAACCAAATTCTGCTTTGATTCACATGTGAATTTCTTCCCAAAAGAAAGTTTACACTGCTGATGGTCTAATAATAGACCTCATAATAATAGATCTTAAATGTTCCCTCATAAGTGTGCTTTCTGCTTGTTCAAGCTTCCAAAATGGTTTCCACATTGAGATGTGCAAACTGACTGGGAGCTGTATTGCAAGTCATGATTTCAATTCTGCCATGACTGTGCTGATCACTCTCCCTCCTTATTGATCATTGTCCTCACGTGTGCTGCTCCCTATTTATTTATTTTTATTTATTTATTTATTTTTACCCAGCCTGTCTCTGACCACTGCTTTTTGCCTCGTCCATGAAACCTTGGATGGTGGATGTGATAATCTCTGTTTTCAGTGAACATCTCTGAGGTCCTCCAGGCCATGCAGCTTCAGCTCACCCAACCCTGCAGAGACTGGATTCTTGGACCCTGTGAATCCCTGATACCTGGTAAATCTTTCTTCTCCCTGATTCCCATTCCCAGACTCACCAGGCCAACCAGATCTAAGCAGGACCATTTCAACACCTTCAACTTTGCATCTTCTAATAAGTCTTTTGAAAACCTTCCCTCGTCTTGGCTCTGTGTTGGGTTCTGGCTCTTAAACGTTACGCTGCAGTTATATTCCAAGTGCCTCTTAGTTCAGCTGCGTTAAAGCTTCTTGTGCATGGGCAACTGGTTTGCAGTACGGTGAAGTGTGTTTGGTTCACAAATAATTCTCCTAAGTTGAAGAATATGGATGCATAAACATGTCTCTGTGCTTTCACTCCTTGTGTTTTTGTTTTTTCTTCTCTGGGTAGGGGAATCTGAACTTGATCTGTGAGTGGGTGAACAGGAAATACCCAGTCTGTGCTGTTGCAAATGTTTGTGTTCACAGTTTATAGAACACGTGTCAACAAGTGTCTTCAGAAACCGTGGACAGATTCTTTACCTGCTGAGATGTAAGAGATGAACCCTGAAGTTCCTGAGCCTCTTTTTCAATGCTGCTCAGCAGATTAACAAACAGGTTCTTCTTCAGCCAGTCTTTGGTTCCAAGTTTCTGGTACTGAGGCTGTGAGGGGAAATAAGGAAGGTCATTTACTTTCTTCTATTTCAGACTTTAACGAGCAATGTTACTGTAAACAGGAATGCATTAATGTTTTTAAGCACACTTACCTTGAGGGCCTTGTGCACTGAGCTTAGTAAATATGTATGAGCAGATCTTTTCATATCAGCTAGAATGCACAAACAGCTCTTCTTCACATCCTCTGGAAACAAATGTCTCTTCCTGTTAAGGACGTCCCTGCAGACAGGCCACAGGATACACTTCAGCTCACAGCAAAGAGTAATATTTTAAGATTTTATGTCCTCCCTCTTTGGACCAGAAACATACCTGAACTGTTCAATACAGCCAAGGTTTGCTTTGATGTGTGCTTTGCTGTTCTTTCTGTTCTGCTTCATGATGTTTTCTTGGAAGACTTTGAACCTGTAAGAATTTGCATTTCAGCGAAAACAGTTTCCTCTTATGGAATTTCAGTTCATGCTAAGCACACAAAAAAGGACTTTTAAACATACACTTTTTTTTTCTTTTACCTTTGCATCAAATCTGTGAGCTGGCATGTTAACATCTGGGCTTTGTGCAAGTTTCCTATAATTGTTTCCGCTGCTGTCACCATGCCATTGATAAACTGAAAACAGTGAACACACAACGGTAATAGTCAGTAAGGATCCAGAGCTCTGGTTATCAGGTCCAATGTGAATTTTTTTTATGCTGAGTTTCTGTTAAGTTAAAAAAAAATAAAAATACAGAAAAACACCCTCATCTTCCGTGTTTGTTAATATTCTCCTCAGTGTTTGTTACTTTCAACCAGCTCCAGTTAATGTGAAACAGACTGGAAATGATGATCTTGACAAATTCCAGTGTTAAATAGTCAAACTGTGTCCATAGAAACTGTTGTGTTGTGCAGTTGTTGTACCTGGATGATGTCGTACGCCAGAGGACTGACATAGCAGCCGTCTTCTCTTGTTGGATCCTCTCCATCATTCCATCTTTTTATTTCTCCCTCCAGGACTCTGTCCATATACTTTGACAGCTCAGTCTGAAAATACAGTAGTGTGCAGTTTTTACATTAAGACTCGTCCACATCTTCATCATCATAAACCTAAACTCCTAGACGCTGCAGTGACATCACACACAGTATGTGACGCAAACATGTTGATACTTTTGCTGCTTTCTGATAGGCCATGTGAGAATGTATAACTGTACTATTCAATTTTATCTTTTTTTTCTGTTTTATTTCTAGGTTGCAAATGATCTACGGTGTTAATGGCCATATACTGGTAACATTGCAAAATGAAATGACTTTTCTGTGCAAAATAATGTATTCTTAAAAACAAAACCTTGCAGAATAATAATATCCCAGCTGACCAAACTGCTCAGTGATGAAGAAGCTCGGGCTACCTGTTGCTTTTCCAGGTACTGCTCCTCCAAGGGGTTCAGTAACTGTTCAGGCAGCAGCTTTCCCAGAGCTGCAATATCGATTTCACAGGCCAGTTCAGGCTTCTGAAGGATTCTGGCACAAAGAAGAGACATCACAAAGACGTCCATTAACATCCCAGCAGGCAGCTCTACAGAAATCAGCTTTCACAGACATTCAGACTGAAATAAGAAAATCACATCCTGCATATAATAGTTGATCCACCTTGGATGGTGTGCTCCAGAATTAAATATTTATTTCTCCATTTGAGCCTACCAGTCACTTGATTCTCTGAACGCCTTCAGGAATGCCAGAAATTGACAGTTTTGGCAAGCTTGACTTAAACCGTTCGGTCAGTGGAAACTAGTTTTATAGTTCTCAGACAGGGGTTCAAAAGTGGAGGATTTAGGCCTCTGCCTTTTGATTTTACAGGATTACAAAACATTTTTTCAAGAACAAGAACAGGAACCCAAGATACTTGAACTCCTGTACTTGGGGGCAGGACCTCATCCTCGACCCAGAGAGGACACTCCACCCTTTTCCAGCTGAGGACCATGGTCTTGGATTTGGAGGTGCTGATTCTCATCTCAGCCACTTCACACTCGGCTGTGAATCGTTCCAGCGAGAGCTGGAGGTCCTGGCTCGATGAAGCCAACAGAAACCGCATCATCTACAAAAAGCTGAGACCTGATCCTGAGGTCACCAAGCTGGATCCCCTCAACACCTCGGCTGCACCGAAATTCTGTCCATAAAAGTAATTGACAGAATTGAACAAACTCTCTCATCAGACTGTCATCAGAAACAAATCCAACTTACTGCTGGTAAGGTGGACCGACGGACCCTCCTCTCCAGGACCCCTGAATAGACCTTCCCAGGGATTCTGAGGACTGTGATCCCCCTATAGTTGGAACACATCCTCCGGTTCCCCTTTTTAAAGAGGGGGACCACCACCCCAGTTTGTCAGTCCAAGGGTACTGTCCCGGACGTCCACGTGATGCTGCAGAGGCGTGTCAACCAAGACAGCCCCACATCTTCCAAAGCCTTGAGGAACTCTGGGCAGATCTCATCCACCCCCGGGGCCCTGCCACCATGCAGGTTCTTAACTACTACGGCGACCTCAGCCCCAGAGACAGGAGAGCCCACCCCTGAGTCCCCAGACTCTGCTTCCTCATCTGAAGTTGGGACTGAGGAGGCCTTCGAAATATTCCCCCCACCGATCCATGACGTCCCGAGTCAGGGTCAGCAGCTCCCCACCCCCCCACTGTAAACAGTGTTGATGGAGCACTGCTTCCCCCTCCTGAGATGCTGGACGGTGGACCAGAATCTCTTCATTATTGCATTAGTTACTTCATAAAAGCTCTGTCATGTATTAAATGCTACAATGTTCAAAAAAATCTAATGTAGCACTGTTACTTGGAGCTCTTATTTGTGACAAGTTCCTTTCTTGTCAATCTATGATCAAACTTTACACATGAAATGGTGCATTGCACCATTATTAGACAGATAAGATGAGGTAGTGGGTTAATGGTGTGTTCTTTTGGTTGGCCCTGAACATTTGATGCATCTTAAGCTTAAGTTATTGACAGCCTGACAGTAGACTGAACATGAAGGTTTGGAGAGATGAGCACCATAAATTTAAAGGTTCCTCCCCTGGAAACCATGGGGATACCCATGTTATTCATGGACCCAAGTGTTAAGAAAGACCATGGCCACCAGCCTTCTGCAGCACAATACTGCAGTCCAAGACATTTCTTATTATCTTATTCCTTATGTCAAAATATCATTTATAAACAGTAAAATAAACTGCCACGTGGCAGATAGCTATTCTGGAGAAACTAATGACTTGGAGGAAAGATAATGAGGTGCTTTTGTTAAATGAACTGAAAGGAAGTCTTACCCTGGATAATAGTCATTCACCCAGCGCAGGAGGAAAGTACAGTCCTTGTCTTCCAGAACAAACTCTGAGAGCTTCTTAAGTCTGGTGCTGAGGATTTGATGATACAGCATAGCATAAAAACAGCAGATGTTTGCTTCTGGAGGGTAACAGTCCTTCACCACCTTCACCACCAACAGCAGGTCCTCCTTCAGCTGTTTGCCCATAGAGTTAATATCTGCTTGGATGCAGGACTGCTCAGTTTTAACAGAAAGACTGTTAACTGGGCTATCCAGTCGACTCTCCACCAAACTACGGAGTGTGGAATCATGGAGCTTCTTCCAGTTGCTGGGACTGCGACTGTTGCTCTGTTTCCGCTGCAGATCCTGCTCCTCCTCCTGGTAGATGGCTTTCACAGCAGATGCCAAAACTGTGGTCTGAGCAGAGACAACTGCCTTGTTGTTGAGCTCTTCAAGGCTGAGAGACAAACTGTCCCTTACACTCTGAAATACAATCTTTTCCAGGGCTTTACGATCTGCTTCAAGCTGATAAACCTCATTTGCGTGATCTTTCAGTTTCTCTTCTTCCACTATCTCTCCAAGCAGATGGTCCTCTCTCTCTATCAGCAGCAGGCTGGCCTCAAATAGCTGTTTTTCTTCAAGAAGCTGCTGAAATGTGACTGAAGTACAAAAACACAGAAGACAATCTTTTTAAATAACCTTATTAAATAGTAACATTAGGTCTCATTTATATAATTAAGCCCTGCCTTTTGCCCAAAAAGAGCTGAGTTGGGCTTTGACAGATCCTTGTGACGCTACACAGGAATAAGAGGTATAAATAAAATGCATGGAAGGGTGCATAAAGTATATAATTATATACTTTATGCATATAAAGTATATATTTAAAATGCAACTATTTTGACTATTACTGTTTTTAAGTTTTAGGTTGAGCTCGGATAAACTTGCAGCTTTAAAGCGTCATTTGTGTAGCTGCCAAAGGAAAGTCTGGGAGAGAGCTTTTTATTTCTCTCTCACTCTGCATTCGTGTCAGATACTTGTCAAAACTAGTCTGAACTGCTACATTTCCCACACTATCTATGTAGGTGTGTTGTAATTTTAACAGTTGCGATTGCTGTGATTTATGCAAGACTGAGCTTTTATAACAGTAAATGAAGCATTTTTACAAATTTACAGAGGAAGACTCCACCTCATCAAATGCTTCATAATTCAAAAAAGAAAAAATGTTTGAAATGGGAGTCAGAAATGTGCTCTGCTTATATTGTTAAAAGGCATGGAGTCTAAAATCACAAACAGTGAGTGACAACTTTGGAGGTCAGGGGAAAGCAAACAAAAAAAGACAAATAATGACCACAGTGGATTTTCATGCATGAGGTATAAGCTTAGCAAAGTAAGATTAGTATATATTAGCAAATAATGAAATAGAAATATTGTCTCTCACCAACTGGAGGTCCTTTATCAACAGCTCCATCTGTCACAGAGGGACTGGTGACAACAGCATCAACGGTGGTGTGTTTAAAAAATCTCGGGAGTCTTTCCCTAAACCACGTTCCTCCTGGAGATCTCCTACTCTGACTTGGGAAAGAGTTCACCTTGACATCGTCCGACTGCGAGTGGTTCCTCATTTCTGAATGTGACTGGTTTCGGGTCCTTATGCAGGCACAGAAATGGGAGCAACAGTGCAAGAAAGGTTCTGACAAACCTAAGAATAAAAGAGAAAAAAGGTCTTATTACTTCAACAAAGCAAGTTTATCTAACCCCTCCTTTATCTGTTTAAAGTCAGACACAGTAGTAAAACTGTCTGCTTTTCTGAGAATCAGACGTGCTGTCAACCTGACAGGCAGATATAAATCCCACCAGTTCATTCATCATCCTGTGGTGCCTTTCCAGCCCCCTTCGAGGAGGATGTGACTCACCCTGATTGCACAGTCGCAGCTCTGACTGTAAGTGTTCTGTGAGACCCTTTTAAGCTTCAACAAACTCCTCCTACTTTACAGCTGATGTGCAATGGAAAGTCCAAGGCCCAGTCAGGAGACAAGCACACAAACCTCTTTTAGAAAATGATCCTGAGGCAAGCATAAGGCAAGCTCTAGTCTCAGGCTGAGAGGAAAACATATGTAAAAAAAAATCATTTAGCGGCTTTTGAAATATTGTACACACAATGCTGCTCAACAGTGGTAATCCCCTTATTTTCAGTATTACACAGTCAAAGTTTACAACACAAAAACACTATAAGAATGACAAAAAATATGATGAATTTTGATAACTGGGAAGCTGAAACTGTCATAAGATATAATTCTGACCTTTGCAGAACTAAACATCTGTCGATAGCATCAAGCAGCTGTGAAAGGAAAGCTCATGTTAGAAAGGAAAAATGTTGATTTTCTTTTTAACTTCAGGTTGTTGGGATTAGAGCTGATGGACGCTTCTTTTTACTTTCTTTAATAGCATTTTTTAAGTTAAATTCTGTCTTGCAGAGTGATATAACAGCACCACCACAAAAATCAGGGCTAAGAAGTTTTCTGTCTAAGTCCTGAACTAATAATAATAATTATGAGTTTAATTATGAGTTTTTAATTTTATTTTCCTTTATTTTAAATACAGCAGCAAAGGAGTTGTTCGCTATAAGAAGATTATGATGCTCCTTCCACAGGACACAGTGCAAATACCTGTTGTGTGATGAATAAATTTAGCAGGAGAGGCTTGTAGTGTGGTTTCACTTTTGCTTCTGGCTGTTTCAGGACCACCTACCCCTGACATGTTACCCTGCCCCACAACAGCCTCCACAGTCTGCAACCAGATCCTGTTGACTTTTGGACTGGTTTATGCTTCTTCAGTGTGGGTATATTGGTGTTAAACGCCTCCACACACTACAGTACCCACAGATGTGGTTTTCTTTTTTTCTTCATAAACTCAGCTGAGATAATTCTGTTGCGTAGATCCAGAAGCCACAGACTGCACCTCAGATTCACACCTCTGTGTCCGGCGAGTCCTGCCTTGAACACCATGCACCTCAGCTGCCCTCCTGTGACAGTGTTGTAAATATAGCTGCCACGGAGACACTTCCTTAGAATGTAACGTAAGTCATGATTACTGTAAAACGGGAGGCAGGTCTGTGATTCAGAGGGTTACAGTTACAGTTCAAATGTGAGGAATAAAATGGCATTTTACAATTAAAGCAGTACATGTTATTATTTGTACAGAATAGGTGCATTTCATCTCTTGAGCATCATCTAGATCCACTAGTTTCCTCTTTCGTGTCACAAGGACCTGCTGCAGTCTTTGGCTGAAAGGAGAATTGGAGTAATTGTTGACTATTTTATCTCACAGATTGCAGGATATATTGAGATACTTTTTTTTTTGTTTAAATTTTGTACATTTTTAGGTTGCATAAAGGTGAATGTTAAAGTGGGGATTTGGATGTTTTCTTCACTACAGTGCAGTCGTTTCACTTCCCCCTGCTGTGATGTCAGACCGGATCTCCAGATCTTGGGAAGTAAAATCTTTTATCCCTGAAGCCTGATAACATCTTAAATTGTCTGCATGATGCTGAGTATTAAATAGCTTTTCTTACCTTTCAGTCTGCAGCGATAACAGGTACAAATGTTTGAACTCATTGCTGCTGAAAGCACAACAGGTGTCAACAGCTGCTGTACTCAACTGATTTAAGGTAAAGATGTAAACAGCGTTTTGATGTCAGGATGTTGGTTAAACCAGACTGTTTTCTTACCATATATGATTCTGCCTGAAACGTGAGAACGAACCCAGACGTGTTTTCAAACATAAGACTTTGAAAGGTCACAGTCATGTCACTGACTGTGTTGACAAGATTTTACAGTAATTTGTAAAGTCAGCAACATGCTTTTATTTCATTACATTTTCATCATTGCTCTTCTTCAATAAACCTTATACTAACTGCCTCCACAGTTAACTGACATGTAAACTACCCCAGAACGTCATCAATAAAGCAAATCTGACTGTAGTTGAGAAGTGAAATTGTGTCCACAAATAAAAAAGACCAATTCAGTTTTCACTTCCTTAGAAAACACAGAAGTTTCAAGGTTTTTAAATTGGTCCTGTTGGCTCAGCTGCATGAAACTATAATGGCATTCTTAGAAAGGTGCTGGAGTGTCTCAAAAAGATTAATTACATCTAAATATTCTGTAGTGTTTCACAACTGACTGTCAGGTTATAACAGGGACCCTTTTTCCATATATTCTACTAATCACTCTTCTGTCTTAACTTCTTGACAGTATTTTTACTGTCAGTGGTACTTATGTTGTGTTCCCTGGACTTTGGGTCTTTGCTGATTTTGTGTTGAAATTTGTTTACTTGCTTTTGATTCTCGGGATTCTTGGTAAGGATTTTGCCTTTTGGACTTTTACCACATATCCCACGTGATTGCGTGTTAGAGTGGTGACCTGAACTCAAAGCTATCGTTGCTCACCTGAGCAAAATTAATGGCTACATTTATGTTGCCCTTGAAGAGAAATTGTAGCTGATCTGGAACAAATACCTTCAGACCTTGATGGATCGCTGGCTCCAAACTTGACGTGTTTAGGCCTCATGGGTACTTGCTGCTTTTGAGTGGCAAAGGAACCCAATAAATACAGTTTCCTCTCTGATAAAGCTTGTAGTTACAGCTCACCTGGGTGCCATTAAATGTCTTTTGTTTTGCTACTATCGGCCTACACTGCTGGGGGACCTTCTATAAAAAAACATTCAGCTCTCTTTTTCTTTCTTCACTAATGTGTGTGTTTGTTTGGAATCTGGAAAACAGAAATGAATTGGACAAACTGAATTTCAGTGAATTGGACTGAACTGATATATATCTGGACTAGACTGGAATATAACTGGGTTTGGTTGTACTTCACTGGACTTTGTTGAACTCATTTTCCGTGAAAAGTGCTTTGAGATTAAAAAAGTATTTATTAGTTTTCTAATCAATAATGAACTGGATGCATTGTTTCCATTGTTTCTCTAAAGATCTTTTTTATTTACTGAAGTTAGGTTGTTTTCTCAAACCAAACCTATAAATCAAAATAAGGATTTACTCATCCACTGTCAGTAGAAAAAAAAAGACTCTTCCAGAGTTATATTTCAACTCTATTAAATAAAATTACAATTTGTTGTGAAAGCTTGACGTTACATAGCAATGCTTTTCTGTCTCTTAATTTCTAAAGGAGGAAGCAACGCTCCCTTTAACGTTTTCTGTAACTCATAACATTTTCATGAAAAAGGTTTTGATTCTAAACTTTTCCAGTATGTCTCCACAACAAATGAGATTTGACAACTTGCCACTGGGTTGCTACATAGTGTTTGAGAAATATTTGAGTGAAAGAGCTGCAGAAGCAAGCACAGTTGCACATTTTAACTTTGTTAAAGAGCTGGGTTCCAATGTTCACAAGTGAAAGGCTTTGTTCAAAAGGAGAATGCAGAAACGTGCAGACCAGCATGCAAAAACATGCAAAAACATGCAAAACAACAAACACTCCAGAGATCGACCATAAATGGGTCGGGGTGATGGAGGTTAATGAGGGGCAAGATTGGAATTACTGCTCTTGTACTTGGAATGTGGTTTGGAAAATAACTGGGAAACTTTGGAAGTAGATGACATGTTGATGAAAGAAAAATTTCCATTTGGGCAAAATTTCACTGAAAAAAAGGGAAAAAAATGCAATCTGTACTGCAAGTGTCTGCGTCATAGTTTGTCCTTAACTAAGATGGAGAGGAGGAAGTTATTCTGATTTTCAATTATTTTCAAAATCAAATATGAACTTAATTCATGCAGTGTTGTTTAGAGCTGGAAGTTGGATGAAAGATGAAAGCCTTTTCAGCTGTTAGTGACTGTTAAATGTTCCTGCATGCTGCACTGATGTTTTTTGTTGTTTTTTTGTTTTTTGTTTTTTTGATCAACGGAGGTTCAAAGTCTCCACTAATGCTCTGTTTCACTTTATTAAAAAGACTGCATTTGCAGTTGCATGTATAAATCTCCCGCTGTGTGACCTTCTCATTGTATTCTGGTTTCTACTTTAGTTTTACACCACAGCATCTCCTCTGCTAAAATTAAATTTAATCCCTGCACTCTAAAGCAGGTGTCAGTTTCACAAAGACAATTATGTGATACAGAGAGTTATAGTAACAGCTGCACCCGTATGTTCAAGGCTTCCTGCAGATGCGTTTGTTGTCCAGAACTAACTTACCGTATGTTTAAATTAATACAAACATGTTCCAAATATCGTTCAAATGAACTTCAAAGGAAGAGTTTGTGCATAATTGCTTGGAATATGAAAACAGATATTTTTAAGACCATTTTCTAAACAGATGTTGTACAGGATCAAACTGTTTCATGCTTTGTATCTGGATACAAAAAAATGTTCAAGCCGTATATTTTTCATCTGTGAAGCCTGATAACATCTTAAATTGTCTGCATGAGTATT
Source organism: Arrhamphus sclerolepis (assembly GCA_037176975.1). NCBI lineage: Eukaryota > Metazoa > Chordata > Actinopteri > Beloniformes > Hemiramphidae > Arrhamphus > Arrhamphus sclerolepis. The sequence goes on along the minus strand of JBAMYA010056765.1, from coordinate 16,633 downwards.
AAATAGCTTTTCTTACCTTTCAGTCTGCAGCGATAACAGGTACAAATGTTTGAACTCATTGCTGCTGAAAGCACAACAGGTGTCAACAGCTGCTGTACTCAACTGATTTAAGGTAAAGATGTAAACAGCGTTTTGATGTCAGGATGTTGGTTAAACCAGACTAGAGGAAGCTGTTTTACTACCATATATGATTCTGCCTGAAACCTTCATTGGACTGTCTTGAACTTGTTCTCTGTGTAAAGTGCTTTGAGATTAAAATAATACTTATTAGTTTTCCAATCAATAACAAACTGGATGCATAGTTTCCAGTGTTTCTCTGAAGATCTTTTATTTACTGAAGTTAGGTTGTTTTCTCAAACCAAACCTATAAATAAAAATAAAGATTTACTCATCCACTGTCAGTAGTTAAAAAAAAAAAAATCATAATTTAATTTCAGATCTATTAAATAAATTACAAATTTTGTCATTTAAATTGTTTGCAAACCAACAAAACAAAAACTCCAGATATCCACAATAAATGGGTCGGGGTGATGGAGGTTAATTGCTTTGTATTCTTATACGAGGAGCAAGATGGACTTGGGTGGAATTACTGCGCTGATACTTGGAACGTGGTTTGGAAAATAACTGGAAACTTTTGCTTTGCAAGCAGGTGAAAAATGTCTTGTTATTTTTAGTGAGAATACCATGGAGAATACTACAAGATTTATAAACTATTCTTACTCAAAAATAGAAAAATAATATTAACAATGGCAAAGCTGGAATTGAACCCACTACTTACTGATGGACAGACTGTTACTCAAGCATGCAGACTTTCCCAAGTGAAGCAGCGCCACTATCGGCCAGATGTATGTGTTCTGTCTGGGACAGCGCTGTTGAATGGTTTAATGTGATTGGCTTCTGAGTAAATCATTTCCCACATGGGGTGCGTTCTTATGATTGGCTGAATTTGTGAGTTGAGGCACGTCAGGGGAGTCTCAAAATTCACATACAAATGCAGCAAGTCCACAGACCAGAAGCCATTTGTAAATCAAGTTGTATTTATGTGTGCATCTGAAATACACATGTGAATCTTGTCCAGCACATTTGTGAATCGTCCTGCACATTTATATATCTTGTCCTGTGCATGTGTGACTATTGAGACTGTTCTAACTCCATAACAGTATCCCCTCTACTAAAGTTAAATTTAATCCCTAAACTCTTTTGTCCTAGATGCTAATTGGCTCTTCGTATACAAAGCTTCTCTTTCTTTGTTTCCTTCTTTTATGTGATATTGTTTTCACCTACCATGCTTGAGGCGTTCAAATCAGTCTGTGTCTGTGTTCAAATCAGACACTACTGGGGGAGTTTTTTGTTACTGTTGTTTTTTAATTGAGACTACAGTTTGAGAGCAGGCTTAGATTTCTGCATTACAGTTACATCAGACTTCTGTCCTCTTGGCTCTTATCGCAGCATTTGACTCCATTGACCACAAGCAAGTTGTTGGACTTAGATAAACTGCGTTAAGATGGTTCAAATCATATTTGTCTGACCTTTTTCAGTTTGTCCATGTAAATAATTGTTGTTCTAGTCGTACTAGAGTCAGCTGTGGAGTACCACAGGGTTCTATTCTTGGACCCACGCTCTTCTCTTTCTACATGCTTCCTTTAGGAGAAATCATTAGGAAGCACAACATAAATTTTCACTGCTATGCAGATGATACTCAGTTGTATTTATCCTTGGAGCCACATGAAGCTAATCAATCAACCTTATTAGATGCCTGCTATGAAAGATATGAAGACCTTTATGATTGGAAATTTCCTGCTTCTTAATTCAGATAAGCCTGAAGTTATTGTAATTGGTCCCAAGCACCTCCATGAGGCACTCTTGAGCTAATAATATGTAAATATGTAAATCTGTAAATCTAAATGTAAAAGCAAATAATCCACAGAGAGAAAAGGTTGTAGTTGAATAGCTTAGGCTTTATGTTAAAAGCTTGAAAAAAACAAAAGATAAAATAATAGAGACAGATGTCATTTCACTAAAGTACCATTATAGAAAAGAGTAGATATGTTGGTATTTTCTTCCATTATCTGAATTTTGAACAGAATTTTCAAAACCATAGAAATGTTTTTAAATCATTATTACTCATCGTTTAGGTCAAATATCTTATCACATGACTCTGTCTACATCTGGGCACCTTTAGTTTTTTTTTTTTAATAATCTGTATATTATCCAGTTACCATATTCATTCACACTGAATGTTAAATAGCTTTGAGTTTTCATTGTTAAGCCATCAAATTGGAACAGTGATTGTTGACATAAATGTGTATTAAAATCTTTTGTATCACTTTCAGCTGTTTTCTTCCATGCAGCAGCAGTTCCTCAGATGTCATTCAGCAACTTTACTCCATGGTTTGCTGGTCTCCAGTGCTGCTTTACTGTATGAGCAGCTAAACTCAACAAACAAGCGTCAAGTATTTTAAATCAACTCATTCTCTCTCTTGGCCACATGGGGGCAATATGGTGTGTGTTAGAACCACAGACTATATACTTTGATAATGAGTATTTCCATCAGACATGTCTTGTAATACCAGGTTTTCCCACTAGAGGTGCACTTAGTCTTACTCCAGGGACTGATGCATTAAAGGTGCGTTTCCACTAGTGGGGGTTCCTGATAAAACTAGAAGGCTGTAATTTTAACCAAACTGACCTCAGTCCTTTCAGCTGTCGTGTCTCCATTCACGGTGACGGGGCTGGTTGCATGCAAACTACCATTCTAAACCACATGGTGGGAGCAGTGCACCATTTTTGCTCTTTGTCAACAGCCAAAAAGGAAAACAACGACAACGTCAGCAAAAACAAGGAAATAAAAGAATTGTACACAAGCAAGATAATTAGGTAGAAATAGAAACTGAAATGGGAATTTCTTTGACTTTGTGAGTGGGTGGAGCAGCTCTGACATGCTGAGGGAAATAGTTGGAAAATACTGGTTAACCGACTACAAATTACAGCTAAAACAAACAAATACAAAAAGTCTTCTACAGAATGAAGCAGCGTCCTCCTTCTACTTGCAGACTGATATCTGACACAGAGGACTGCAGTCAGCAATAACTCATTTTTTCCAGTTTCAATTTGTTTCCTGACCACCACCAAATATATGTGTACCTTTTTGTATGTTTTGTATACGTTTGTTTTGTTTTTATAGACAGTGGAATCAAGTCTTTATAGACAAAAGAAGGACAAAGAGAATTTAATATAAACACAAGAAACCTTTGCTCTGTAGAAAGGATTAGCACTCATTAAAAGATCTTGACATCATAAACTGTCCACACTAAGTTATGTCCAGTGTGCAGGTGGATGGTGACCCCTTGAGCCTAAACTACACAACTCTACTACTGTTCTGTTCTGTGTGCAGAAATATGTGCTCTCAATAACAAATCAACACTCAGTAAAATCCAGTAGTACCATAAACTACCCTGTGAGTAGTGATAACTGTCATGTCTCAGGGTCCTCAGGTGGGAACCTCCCTTCGTTGATGTTTCGTGTAGTTAGTCCCACTACACCTCCACGCGGCTAAAATGTGATTTCTGGCATTCCAGAGTCACTCCCTAATACATTTTTTTCCCGAATACCAGGGGCCTGTATCACGAAGCAGGATTAACTTTTCCTGGGTTACTCAGACATATCCAGTTCAACTTACCCTAACAAACCCAGTCAGAATAATCGGTATCACGATGCTGTCTATCAACTCCGTAACTCAACCCAGGGTTGTCTTATCAAGACAAGTGAACGCTCACGTTTAAAGGGCAGGTTCCAAAGTAGTGGACCAATCACAGTCATGAGCGCCATGAGCTTCATAGGAGAGTGAAAGAGAGAGTGCTGCACTTCACTTTAAAGCCGAGGAACAGCGACTCATACTGATAAAATATGAAGAAGAAAAAGACGATCTATGCGAGAAATCAAACACTGTAGCTGTTGCCAGAAGGAGGCAAAATGCCTGGCAACGCATAACGGACAGCGTAACTGCATGAGTTACACATACATCTGATACTGATCACAGCCGTGAATCCCATAAAATAAATGTGTTCTAGTATTGAATAGAATGTATGATAATTATTCATTAAGTCATCTTCCCTACATGCAATCCCTTGGGGGTGCACGTCATTTTCCCCGAAAAGCTGATTGGACAGTGGGTGGAGCTTTATATAGGATTGGATTCAATCCTGAGAGTTACCCTGCTATGGAGCAGGTTAGCTGTTCAGCGTATGTTACCCCGGTGACGTACCTCGATAAGCGATTACCCAGTTTTGTGGTACCGAAAACCCAGAGTTAACCCTGAAGTTACCCTACTAAAGCAAAATCTCGCTTCGTGATACAGGCCCCAACTCTTACTGCTCCACCACGTCAACACTGCAGCAAAAACAATAACAACAACAACAAAAAACTCCATTACCTACACGACAAAATGGCTAGCACAGCCCAAAAACCCCTTTGTCACGTTCAACAAACCCATACAACCCACATATAAACTCCAGGTACTGACAATACCAACACTATCTTCTCTAACAACTAGCAAGAGCAAACTCACTTACCTCCATGATTAGACAAACATGGTCCAAGACAAACTAAATCAACTAGGCTACACCCACTTCTTTAAGTCACTTTGCACTTCCTGGTTTTCCTCTTCTGAGGCTTGATTGGTGGACTTCCTCTCTCTTCTTCATTAAGAGATAAGATTCACTAAAACTCGACTTTTGGTCCCCAACTAACATTATTTCTCCTAATCCAGATCCACTAACTACATCAGGCTGCCTCATCTGACATTTCTTTTACCATCTTCCTCAAACTTCCTGTCTACGTACCTGCTCCACAACCAACTTTCTTTTCTCCTTTGGACCAGCTTTGTTTCACACTGGTTCTATCCAGATCTTCAGCAACATCCTTCCTAACCTGCTCTACCTGCTCTTTATCATTCAGATCTACATTGTACTACCTGCCTAAACTTGGCTATTTCTGAGTCAGTATCACCATGGTTACTGTTAAAGGGCCAGTTATTCTTTTTTAATTTGAACTTTTTAGAACTTTATTTTGAACAAGAACAATGACAAATGCAAAATGCAAAAATGTCACAACAATCATTCAAACCTCCCAAAATCATCATCCAAAAGTGTAAATAAAACCAAGTCATCTTATATGATGCTTATAATACAATGCTCTTATGAGTGTAAATGAACATATAGGATGAATGAGTGAAAGAATGTGAAAAATTGAAAAAAAAAAGTGTGTGTGTGTGTGTGTGTGTGTGTGTGTATATGTATTAAAAATAAGACTGGCTATGAGCAGACTGCTACTTGTACAACCGCGTATGTTAACCCCTGGAAATCGCGGGTAAAAACTTCAAAGCATGTCAAGAGATTTCAGCCACATGTAAGGAAAGTTTACTTTTGGGAGTAAAAAAAAAAAAAAAAACGCATTTATTTGCCACCATTAGTCCTTTTTTATTGCCAAAATAGCATGAGCTTTGAATTTTAATGAAATTGTGTAAGTTTTTAATAGTCTATGTTGAAGATGAACTTAATTTCGCTCCTTGGTTATTATGGGCTGTTTAGTGTCGAGCTCAGCTTTTGATTGATGCCATGTTGGGCAGCTCAGGTTTTATTATAACTCAAACAGATGTTTTATAGAGTTTCTTCAGCTTTGCAGATGTTATAAAGAGGCAATTGAAATATAAAAACAACAGTTTTTCTTCTTTTTTTTCCCTACCAGGCATTAAAACACATTTATATTCAAAGTAGGTTTGCCTGTTTTTTATTGTTTGTTTGTTCTGTAAGAACGGCACAAATAAAACACAAACCAAGCCACTGTAACAAATCACGCTTTGTTTTTGGCAAACAGTTCTACGTATATAATTTTAGCGGAAAAGGTTACGGAAGTCTCATGCACAACATATATGCTTCGGCCAGTGTGAAGTCTACTGGCCAATTTTTTGTTTGTTTTCCAGCTTCATAGCTTTTTGTTGCTTGGTGCTTTTATACCTCAGAATATCCCAGCATACTGCTATCAGGTCTGCAAACAAGTCGTTCTTGTTGACTGTCAGTGACTGAAGCTTTTTTTCTAATGAACTATTTAATCACTGCCTTCTGACTTTCCCACAAACCCATCCACGACAATAATTACCACGATCATCGTGTCTCATGCACATTTCTTTGCTGTTATATCTGCCTCTACTTACTTACACACACACTTAAATTAGATAAATCTCCTCTTAATAGGAGCCGGTGCTTTAATTTAGCAATGCTGACATTTGGAGTTATTGGATATTGTGCGGCTGTGTAAGAATATTATCTTTCTGGTTTTGAATGTTGTCGTCATCTGGTTGTTTTAGGCCTCGCAGTCGCTCTCCAGCTCCTCCATGGGGACATCGAGCAGCTCAGGAGGGAGTACATGGTCCTCTTCACCCGTGGAGTGTCCATCACCAGAAAACTGGGCTTCTCCGATGTTATCATGCCAGGTAGGACGCCACACAGGCGTTGACATTTAAAAAAAAAAAACATCTTAAAACATTCTTGTACGGGCAGGCTTTTAGTAAGAGGTCGTAGAGATATTCGGACTGTTTTCTGTCTGTTAGTATTTGTTTAACAGACTTGTGCTTTTATGGTTTATATTTTCCTTGTGTACCTCTTTTATGGTTTTAAATTTTACCTTTGTACTCTTATTGTGAAGCACTTTGTGAGTTTTCTCTGAGAAAAGTGCTATATGAATAAATTTTACTTACTTACTTACACAAGAGTTCTTCTTACCACTCTGTAGGCGTAATAGAAGTATAAATTGCGTTGAATTGAATTTTACTCCACACACTCTAACATGAGCACCCAATGAAGGATATTTTTGATCATGGAGAAATGACAGGCTTACACAATTAAAAGCAAAACGGTGGAGATGAGACCATCTGAAAATAGGCAGTATCCAGCACGGAAGGAAGGATTAGAGTACATAAATAAATACAGACAAACATATTGCTATGCAGGTCTGCCGACTGCTGAGGTACTGACCTTACCTTCTTCTTCCCTTATTTATTCCTCATTTGCTGCTCCTGCCACTGGAGAAAATAAATCATTTTTATTTGACAAAAGGTTTCCTAATAAACGCTGGGCTGGCTGCAGATGTGCCCAGCAGTCATAAAAAAAATATAAAAATAAAAAAAAGAGCGCTGAGACTGTTGTGCCACATCAGTTGGACAGTTCTTAAAATATTGATGTCAGTATTTGTTATGAGGTTTCAGCTGATGTTTTTAAATGGAATACACATATTTAATACATTTTCTACTCTGTTTTAAAATTGTAATAAGTCGACCTGCTCCCTTAAATTGGCTTATTAACTCCCAGTCCCATCTACCGTTGCATGAGCCAAGTCATATTTGAACTAATATTGGCCATGTGCTTTAAAGACGGGGATCATTCAGGTACATGTGAGAAGGAAAATACACTCATTTCACTTTCATTTTCTAATATTTTATGTCCGGGATTTCATGTATTGAAACAAATCAGTGATCACGTGGGTTTGGTAAATAAGTCGTCAGATGACCAGCAAGACATGACATTAAATGTATTACACATCATTATTTATTAAAGACAAATTCAGCTCAAATGTAGAAGCAGAAGGAGAATAAAGCTGTCAATAAAGCTCTGTAAACAAAGCGTGAGTTCAAAAAAACTTTTGACCTGTAGGATTTTAGAACAAACAACTCACACCTGCTAAGCACGGTAGCGGAGGAGTAATGATTTGGGCTTTCTTTCTGCAGTTATAAGGATACTTTGGTTGCATGTTATTAAATAAATGGGATGGGTCTAGTTTATGGACGCTGCTTCTTCCTTTTTGGTTTAGTTCCTGTTAAATAATATGTGAAATTCCTGATTGGAGGTTGTATTTAGCTGATTTTGACAGCTGGGAAGGGCTAGGTCAGGTCTGATACACAAACAATTGAGCTGAAGGAGTGCATGCTTTCTTTATCACATGCCTGTATGTGCCTCTGTAAATGACAGACATCCCTACAGAGACCCTCGGGCTTAGCTGGATGGGGTCTTGTTGCCATGGTAACAAATGCACAGCCCCTTGAATGCAAAATGGAACGGGGGACAAACCATGTCGGCGGTCAAATTAGCATAGGCAGAAAGAAAAGTGGAGGAAAAAGTACAATCTGAATTTCTGACACATTTAGAGCAGGGGTGTCATTCGTATTAGGGTTTGTTTTTGTCATGCTGTCTGGTCAAGTAGAAAAAGAGGGAACTGTCCTCTCCTTACAGCCTCCCTAACACAGATTTATGTTCACCCCTTCTTTCTTTGCCTTTGTTTTGTTATAAACCCTTAACACCGAGCGCTCTCACTCTCTCTGCTTTTGTAAATCTGCCCCTGGGCATACCTCTCTTCTAGATTTGTATCTGACTGTATTTTTCCTCATTATCTTTTGCACAGACTAGCAGGCTTTTTCTCTGTCCAGCTTTTCTGCCCCCTCCCTGTGCACTTCCCGTTTTCCCATTGTACTGTACTTGGAGAGGAAAAAAAAAAAAAACTGCTCCTGTGTGTTTCAGCCTTCCGTCTTCCTTTGTGTGTGTGTAAGTGTGTGTGTGTGTGTAAAGCAAGTATACAGCTGGGGTGTATGTGAAATACCCATGTTGCCATGGTTTTACAGATATGATGAGCACAAATACACACTTGGAGTTTGTAGAGGCCCTTGGCCTTACATTGTGCCGAGCCGGGCTTGAGAGGGAACAAGCCTTTCCGGTCTCCTATCCATCATGCATTGCATGTTTTGTTTTGTTTTGTTTCTTTTACTTCATCTACAGAGGGAATTGAATGTATGCCTGGCTCAGTCATTGCTGAAATCTGAGACAATACTTAAGGAAATAGCTGCAGCTGAATGTACAAACAATGGATCACTAAAGGAATAGATTCATTTGTAGGTTTCATAATATCAATAGGATTGAAAAGATCTGGGAAAATGAAGCTAAAAATCACGTTTTTCACGTGCATTCAATGTAATTATTTTAATGCTATGTAGCAATACCATCTCTGACCACAGGGGGACAGCATATCACAAGAAATTGTCAGTGTCTCCAAGGGGTTACATCTAGCTCTCTACTCTGAGATTAATAAGGAAGTTGAAAAAGTTCCATGAACTAGAGATTGACTCCAAGACGGTCAATCTTCTTTGACCCCGGTGTTAAAATGTCCAACTTTACAGGAGAAATAAACATCTCAGAAACATTCAAGATTAATCTTAAAAGGTCCAGTTTGCAGTTGCAGTTTGATCACTGTTATTTCTGGCTTTGCAGTCTTAGCTTCCCAGCTAGACCCATGCTTTGCTAACGACGGATAGGTCCGGTAGATTCACAAAATGAATGTACTATTAGTAATATTAGTTATCTTTGTTTTTGCTTTTGTTTATAACTGCATTGTTGTATTTTAAGCTAAAATAGGTTAAAAATCCAACACCAGACACAGTGAACTGCACAAAAACTGGGGCAAAATGGTATAACAAGACATAGCAGCATAGCTATGTGGCCCCCTTGTGGTCAGAAATGGTATTGGTACATAGTGTTGCTTTAAAACTCATTGAATAGAGAAACTAGATACAAAATGTCATTAGTGGCTCTGCAAATGGTCCAAATTTTAAAAAGTGGACTTGTGAGTTGAATTACAAGTACATGCACTAAAAACAAACTAAACTTGTTCATGAGTTGTATTAATATTGAGTTTTTGGGACCTGTGTAGGGTCTGAGAAATTGTAGCTGCTCATAAAGTAAATGACTGACAGAAGAAATAGTTGAAATTAAACAAAAAAAAAAGTTCTGCTGATATAATCTTAAATGACTGTCTTTTTACATTTTCAGATCATTTAAATGTATATTAATTTGGCTAACTCATCAAAAACCTGCACATTATCAATGTGTAGTCGTGAGGCGGACATTTCTGATTTGTTCCTGTTACAGTTTTGTCTGACACAGCCAGGGACATTTATGCTTATAAATAAGCCTGTTGTTGATTTTTGAATGCAATCAAATGTCGTCTCTCTGGGTTCGGTGACACATCAGCAGAAAATATCTGATTAAACGCCATTGATGTGAATGCTGTCCACACCTGCTGTGAAAAATTACACACACACACAAAAAACAAAATCTGCTGAGTACTAACTAATGATGTTTGCTCGCATGCATAATCGATGTCTCGTCGCCTCTTTTGCAGGAGAGATGAGGAATGACCTTTACATCTCACTGGAGAAAGGAGAGTTTGAGAAGGGCGGAAAGAGTGTTGCACGCAACGTAGAGATCACGGTCTATGTGCTGGACATTGATGGACAGATCCTCAAGGTAAATGCGGTGTTATTTCTTTTATTTCTTCCTTCATAACTAAAGGGTAGTTTTTAATCATAGCAAATCTCTTATGTTCTTAGTAAACTCTTTTTTTTTTTTTTTTCCAAAAGCAAATTTAAACATGGCTGACCCAGATGAGAGCTAAGCGTCTCTCAAGTGTGTTGCCTGTTTCTGGTTCAGCAGTGTGACAGCCTGTCTCTGTGGTTTCCTGTACTGCCTTGGCCTTGTACAGAATATAGTGTCAAATATAACCCCACTGCCACTGCCACCACATGGCATGCAACACCCCCCCACCCCCAAAACCACACATGCAAAACCTCGTCTGTTTTACTTCATGTCATTTGTTGGGGTCCAACACTGAAGTCATATCCCCCCTTATCTGTAAGCCTCCTCTGGTTTTTGTTCCTCTGTTTTCGTCTACGCCATCATTCACCACCACAACCCTACCCTGTCTTTCAGAGTCACGTTGCTGCTGGTTCAGGTGAACCAGGTGGGGATGAGTACCACTCCCTGGTGCTGTACCACAACAACAGCCCCCGTTGGGCGGAGCAGATCAAGCTTCCCATCCCGGTTGACATGTTTCGTGGATCTCACGTTCGCTTTGAGTTTCGACATTGCTCTAGTGAGTGAAATGGAGCTCTGTTTTGTCTTGGAAGGATTCTGTGACCATGTTTTACCGAGCTTTTGCATATTGTTTAGGATGAAATACCTTTGGTCTTTGGAGTACGACTCTTGATTAACCAAAGACGTCTTTCTATGAGTAGCAGAATTACCGTAAATGAACTCAAGTATTCTGTACCAGTCTTCTCTGTTCCTCGCACACATTTCTGGACCTAATTCAAGCAGTCCCTACTTGCCTGAATGAGCCAGCCCCCCTGCCTCAATCCATTGGGCTGCTTTCCCCTCTGATTGTACAGTGTCCAAGTCTATAAGTGTCAGCTTGTTGAATCGTTACCAATAATGGCATTAGTTTTTTACAATTTCTTATATCCGAATGAGAGAGAAAAAGCTAAATCATAACTGAAATATCGCTCTGCCACAGATCTATGGCAGTGCCTGTTCTCTTTTTAAAAAAAAAAAAAAGTCTGTATTATTATTGCCCAGCAGAGGCTGTGTGCAGTAGATAGAGAAGCCTTATTACTGCTGGCAGTGGTCACCTTTCCACCAAACGGCAGCCTGTTAAGATCCCAATTTAGACCTGTGGTGACACCAAACTAAGGAGGCCATGTAACACACACTGAAGCTCACAAACTCAGAGCAAACTGCCTGCAGAAATGTGATTAGGAGACACTCTCATTTCCATTTAAAGCAAAACAAAAGCATCATATTTCTCTGAGTGTGTTTGTAACCGGTGGTTTTGTTTTCAGTTTTATTAGGAAAGACCATGTTGTTATTCCTAATTGGTACTAAAGGAGACTGTCAGGGTCTGAGGGGGTCGCCAGTGTAGCTCTTAGTTATGGCTGATTGGTTGAAGGTTTTATTTATTTCCTCTTACCAGAAAATTGAGAGGAACAGCTCCTCAGTGGTGCTTTAAACACTATCGGGCTATGCTAAAAGCATTTTGCCATGGGAACCACGGTGGAGATGTTTGGTCACAGTTAAATTAAAGGTGGTTCTATGATCTACTGAGGAAAAAAAAAACAACAAAAAACAGTAGTTCTTGAGTGTAGAATCCAAATCACAGAAATGTAACGACAGATGTGAATCAGCCTGTAATTCTGCTGTAAATACACAAACATACACCAGCGACTGAAGAGAAATAGAAGCATCTCTGGATGTTCATTCTTTACTCCCTGCTGTGCATGTATTAGCATTTTAGTGCTAAAGCAGCAGTTAAATCAGATTACATGTGTTCAAAATGAAAATTATGCCCAGAACATCAGAAAGACTACATTAATCATGGCCTCAGATAGGAACGTAATAGCATCGCAGAATCCTGTTAATTCTGGCTTTTGCTTTATCTTCAGTGGTGGAGGTTGGAGCTTAGCCACTTCATGTTAAAATATATCGTTGTGCAGTGAACGTCAGACCTAATTGATTGATTGATACAGAAGATTGTTGTTTTTTTTTGTTTGTTTGTTTTTTTTGCTTTATTAGTTTACTTAGTCTTTTTTTGGACTCCATATCCTGAGCATGTGTCATTGTTTGACAGCTAAAGACAAAGGAGAGAAGAAACTGTTTGGCTACTCCTTCGTTCCTTTGATGCAGGAGGATGGCAGGACCCTGCCAGATGGCACCCATGAGCTCATTATCCATAAGGTAATAATCACATGCCCTCGCAACCAAGACTCAAACTCATCCACATGGAACTGAATATATTGTGTCCTTATCATAATACTTGTTTACATACATTACAAACAAATACCATCGGTAGTGCAAAGCTGTTCATACTTGACGTTTAAGGTTAATTTTATTTGTATTATGCATAATAAAGACTCTGTTTTGCTCCAAACCAAAGTTGCCAAGGTGACTTTATATATATACACTTTATATATATATATACATGTATGTATGTATGTATGTGTGTGTGATGATGTGAACCACTGATTCTCGTGTATTTTGCCATCTGATCTAAGTCCATCTAATCACACTGTGTGGCTCCACCAACCAGCTACAATAAACATCTCGCATCACTCAATTACAGGCTACAAGTCAATGAGTAATGAGCCCATATTTTGCGACATGAGTGGGCCAGTGTAAGTCTGTTTGGCTGGAGAGAAGAGCGCTTTTAGTCAGCTGAAATATGACCATCATGTCCATTTTCTCCATCTCAGATGTTTCAGGGCTGATCTCTTCACACATTTCGGTTTTGACACATCAAAAGACTGAGGCAAAGTCGCCAAGCAGCGCGTTTATTTAAAAGCTACTGCAACGCTGCCTTGAGTGTTATTTGGAATAATTGCAGACTACAAAGGGTGTGTACATTTTATTGGCGAGGAGGTATTCTAGCAGTGTACAAAAACAAAAAAAGCCCAGATTTTTATTGTCTTTTTCTTTTTTTCCCCCCTGAGATCTGAGATTTAGTTACTCCCAAACCTGTGTCTGGCAGTTTTAAACGATAACTTTCTCAGCCGTGTGTGTTCCCACCGTCAAGGGGATGAAGGCCCATTGTGATGATAGATGGAGGGTTACTGAGGAGCTCAATGAAGCTGGCATGGCCTACTTTCTCCTCAGACACCAAAATAGACACGGAAGAATCAGTCCAAACTCTGTAGTGGCTTTGGATCTCAAACAGCCTCAGCTGTACAGTACACCAAGGCTGCACATTAAATCCCAGCAAATGTTTCATTACTGGCTTCCAGTTTTATCATCAGCCTGAATATTTCTCTTTGTCTAACATGATGTGGTGTACACTGCACACTCACACTATAACCTATACTATACTATGTTTTAGCATTTATATTCTCCATAGATTTAAACATTTTTAATATGAATTATGTCATCTTTTGCCCAAACTTCTGCAGTGCCAGTTGGCAAATCATGTGTGTATTTTTTTTTTCTTTAGTGTGAGGAAAACACCAGTTTGGCTGACTGCTCGCGCTACCTGAAGCTCCCGTTCTCCAAGGCCAACCTCCCTTCCAACAATCAAACGCTGAAAGGCACCAAAGAGTCTTTCTGGATCACCAGCTTCCTTTGTTCCACCAAGCTCACGCAAAACGGTAAGCCAGGCGCAGTGTCTGACATTTTGGCAGTTGTTTTTCTGCTATTAATGAAAAAATAAAAAAAGGTTTATGCAGCAATTAGCTTGAATCGCGCTCCATTATTTGGTTCTATGCGCTTCGAAACTTCAACAAGCAGCACGGTGAAGAAACATTGCCAAAGATTCTGATCAAAGCTTCACTGAGAGCTTTGGTGCTGGACGTAAAACCCTTAAAACCCTTAAAACCCTTTCAGAGCAAACAAAACAAATCTGGAAACATCTGGCTTTTGTCTTCTGTGGATAAGGGCACAGTCTTTTGGCAACATGACGTGTGGACTTGATTATCCCTTTGAAAACAGTGCTGAGGGACTGAATGACAGACTTGTAATAAATTAAACAAAAATAATAAAAAAGAGGAGGCTCCAACCTGCAGGTGGAAGAATACAAAAAAGAATGAATTTTACTTGCTGCCACTCTGGTTTGAAGCTGGCTTGCAGTTGTGCCAATTGTTTAAAAAAAAGATAAGATACTGGCCTAATGCTCTTAGAAATTTGTGTTTGCTTGAAATTGTTGTCCACCACAACCTGTTTGATAGTCAAATGCCATCTCCCTCCTTACCTCCAGCTCTGTGTCGGAGTGTGTGTTCCGTCTGAGGTTGCAGCACACTGAAGGAGTCAATTTACATACACATTTCACTGTACAAAGGGAATAATAAGCCATTAAATCCTGTTTCCACAGTTTACAGGCACAGTGGGATTTGTAGTCCTAAAACAGTGGGGATTAGTTTGCCTCATTGATAGTGGGGGGGAATCTTCATCCAATAATATACATCCATGAAAATATGATGAGCAGGTCACAGGTGAATTACAGACCTTTGCAGTGTGACTCAGTATTGTGATTATCATTTTATTTGGTTTATTTGGTCTTTATTAGGTAGAGGATTGGATATAAATTAAATGCTGGTCCAAAGGAGCATCTGCTGATATGACCATTATGATCAAAGGTGTTAATGATCTGAGGAAGGATGCAAAGTGTTCAATCATCCATCAGCTTAAGCACATTTTATCTATTAAGACTTGGGTGAAATTTTAATGGTGAGAGCTAGAAAAAGGTTGAACAAAATCTAAGGAAGGCAAATGAAAGACTCCTCCTCAGACTTTTTTGTGTTTTATTCACACGTGCAGCTCAGGATTCCAGTTCAGGAAAATGACTTTTTATCTCCTTCATTCCACAACAATCATAAGTTGTTTGCACGCTGTGGCATTTTGGGGTCGTAATCGACTGACGCTCTGTGATCTTTAGCTGCGCATTTATTTCTTTGTCCAAACAAACAAGAGATGCAGAACGGTTTCTTGTCGGATTCACATTTGTTTTCTTTCTTTGCTGTTTTTGTTCCAGGCGACATGCTGGACCTGTTGAAGTGGCGAGCCCACCCTGAAAGGATCAACGACAGCCTCTCCAAGCTGAAAGAGATCGATGGATCAGAGATTGTTAAAGTGAGATTCTCAGTCTTGACTTCTGCCTTTTTGACCTTCTGAGCTTAAGTTTTTTTTTTTTGTTTTTTTTTCTAATTTGATTTCGGTCCACATCTGCTTTTCTTCTGTAGCTAACGCTCTGCTCATTTCGTTTTTACCAGTTTCTCCAGGACACCCTTGACACCCTCTTTGGTATTTTGGATGAAAGCTCCCAGAGATATGGGCTGAAGGTGTTTGACTCATTGGTGAGTGCTTGCCTCTTTTTTTTCCACGAGTTTTCATTCTTCATTCCGCGACAAAAAAAAAAAAAAATCGATCACGTTAGAGTCAAGACAGCAGTCACAGAAACTTCTGGAAGATCATCTAGAGGTGTAAACGCTTCACAGCTTGCTGGACCAATCCCCCGTCTTCGGTCATGCTGCACTGAGCCGAGACCACAGATCAATCTCTTTCCCCGTCTCATCTTCCTCTGTGGATCTACTTCAGCGTCTCTACATCAGGCTTACACTGACACATGAACACACTTTCTTCACTCGGCGTGATGTTGTCAGTGATGGAAAGGTCTGGGGCTCTTATCAAGTTTGCTATTTGTGGTTTTGAGCTCAATCTATTACGATGGACAAGTGGTTTGATCAAATTCAACTGTAATAATCTACACAGTAGTGAAACTCGATTTGATGTGTAACAGCTATCAGTTCTTTTAGATTTATTGCTTTTGATCATTACAGATTCATTATGTGTACTTCTATATTTTTGGGGCGTTTGCTTTTTTTAAAATCTTCTATTCTGTTCATCTGTTTCACATTTAATATCTCTTCCCTTTGTTCTTTTTCTTCTTTATTTAAGTATTTTTTCATCAGTTGAGATCCATTGAACTCCACTGCAAGCAAAAACTATATATTTAATGAACCATTGGTAAAATGCTGTTATTCTTTGATAGCTAACTGGTTTTTTGTACCATCTGTTTGATCTCTAAATTCATTCTTGACAAACACAACTTAATTGCATGCTATCACCCTGAGTTCTTTCATAATTTCCCAACAATCTTCACTTTTTTGACATGAAAGATGTACTTTATAGATTTTAACATCCATCCATCCATCCATCCATTATCTATACCCACTATTTCCTGTTCAGGGTCACGGGGGTCTGCTGGAGCCTATCCCAGC
>JBAMYA010056713.1:0-29602 GCA_037176975.1 Arrhamphus sclerolepis | reverse complement strand
GAAACCTCTCCTGCTGACCTCCATGCTTCTTGAGGTTCACGCAGGTCTCAACATAACTGGGGGAGATCAAAGTGCAGGAAACACTGTAGTCAACCAGCAATTTATTCCAGAGCTCCCAGTGTTCAAAAGCACATTCACTGAAGCCACTCAGGAATGTGGGATCATGATGACTCCTGATCAGAGATCTATGTGTCTCCTGTTGTCTTAGTGAAACCACCACCTCACAGAAATAATGTTTGTTACTAGAAGTAATGATAAACCGTAAATAAATCAATTAATCAATGAATAAACAAATTTACAGATAACGTACCACGTTTCATCCTAACAGAATTTATTTGCCTATTGGACTTCATTCTGCATATGCTCCCATGTGGGCCTGGCTTGTCATTGGCCTGGTTCTGCATCTTTAAAGCTACCAATGAGTTGACAGAAGCTGAAAACAGCTGGTAAGAAGCAGCGATGTCACGTGCACCAAAACTCCAAAAAGGGCTGATGAAAAAGTGTCTTTCATGTGGAGTACTTGAATCTGGAAAAGCAGATTCCCACATTACCAGTACTGACTTGTTAAATGATGTAGCTACTTCACCTCTAACATACCTCGATCAGCTCATATTCTATCTGAAATGGTCATAGAAGTTTAAAAAAGAGCTGTTGCACTTTTCAAATCTATTCAATCTTTTGAAAAAAAAAGCTGAGAGCTGACTCCAGTGACTCTGACTCTGACTTGAAAATAATACCTTTCTTTCTAGTTCAGATAAGTTTTATTTTATGTGAAACAAATTGTAACCATCATAAATGTCTTCAGTTGAAGCTCAGAGCGCTTGTGTGTGCCAAAGACACAGGACAAAAATGTACCTTCTTTTTTCTGTCATTCAGATGCATGTAACACAAGTGCTCGGCCCTTCTAAAGAAACCCTTGAAAGAGTTTGTAGAGACAAAAGTCAAAGATCACTCAGAGGTGTAAAGAAGTGCTTTTTTTATTTGGACTATTTGGCATTCCATAAAGTCAACAGGCAGGGAGTCTGTGAAAGGCTGTGGTTTATTGGTCTGGTTTGTGTGGAGATAATATCAGCAGGTGAGGTCTTCTCAATGGTGCAGTGTTTATCTGTGTTTGCTGCAGCTGCTGGCTCTTTGATAACAGCCTCCCTTTGTTTTGATGCTCACCTCGGCATGAGCTCAATTTGACCTTCACAATGAAGACCAAGTTTAAACATCATGGTCAGATGTCAGATGCAACACAAGAAATCTGGAAAAAATACTCACTGACAGTCCCAAACTTCATGAAAATACAGACTAGCACAGCATGTTCATAGTTTTCATTGTAAACCACGCTTTCTTGGCTCAACGGTGATTTAATGTTTATTTATTTTTCAGTTTGACCAGCAGGATTCAGTGCAAATAAGAACTTATCAGCTTCACTGCCGGCAAAGCTTTTAAATACAAACATGTCTGTATAAACAGGAAATTATATAGACCAACATTTAGTGTTGATGTAGCTGTTTTTAAGATCTGCCACTGGAATGTGCCATGCTTCTGACATTATGCATGTTTCACTGCTTTTTTTGTTTTTGCTTTTTTTTCAAACTGAGCCTTCCGTGTTAATCTGAGTTTAGGAGATTTTTTTTTTTTTTGTCTTTTCGATGGAATGTAAAATTGCCCTTATCCCCTATCTGTCTAAGAGGGAAAAGAAAACTCCCCAATCTAAAACAATGTTTACTTGGTATAACAAAGAGGCCTTTAATGTGAAAAGGCTGGTACGATGTCATTCATGATTAATATAGTGAAGAGCAAACAGCAGAGCCAACTGGGGAAAAAAAAAAGAAAATCTCAAACAAAAAGTCATTCATAATACCTGCCATTCTCTTTAGTAAGCACTTGATCTGCTTTACAGCCGTGCAGGTTTACTTTCACTGTTTACTCTTACCTGCGCCCTCGCTATCATGCACATGTTGATCAGGAAATTTGTATTTAATTACTCACAAAGATCAGAGTTAATTGCATTGAGGTAGTTGTACATGGTTTGATTTTCAGACGTGCCATTGTTATTTCTCCAATTTGCATTGAAACCTGCAAGCATATGCTCCCATGTGGGCTGCGTAGCTTAGGTACTCCAGCAACACTGCTCGCATGGGATGATGATGAGCAGTTTTTGTTTTTTTTCATTTATCTTTCTTTTGCTTTCTTTCTTTTTTTTTCCAATCTGCATGTAACCTGCAAATTTATAAAACCTAAAGTCTGAACCAAAAAAAACGTCATTCTCTGCCTCAGAACATCTCATCTTGACACCATGCTTTCATCCCTCACTTGTCAACATCACTATGGAGTATTTTTTGCATATTACTTACTTTTGTAGGCCCACGTGTCATTTCTCAAACAAAGAATGAGCAATTGCATGCACTGATGTGTTCAACCAAAGCAGATAAATCAGAGTAAGAGTGGGCCTCTCAGGAAGAGCCTTAAAGAGGCAGCAACTAGAGTTAAAACTAAACCGTGGAAAACTAAAACCTGTTGAGTGTTGAGACAGTGCTAAAACACTGTAACTACCTCATCTTTCTGCATTATCTCTTTTTATTGCTCCCTTGTCGAATTAGTACCAGAGGTATTTAGACCGTGCTAAAGTTTTTCAGTTTATGATTTGTTTTTCTTTTGTACACCAACAAGATCTGATCAAAGTGTAGATTTTCAGCTTTAAATTAAAAGGTTTCACATAGATGTGGCGTTTACCATTTAGGAATTACAGGATTGAGTGAAACTTAAAAGCTTGCTCTGTTGAGGTGAGGTCAGGCTACTGACCTGACCACAGAAGAACATAACATGTCTTTGCCTTCAAAGCGTCGCCTCGCTGTATGTTTAGTATCATCATCCATAAGCACTGTGAATCGCAGAGCTGTCAGTTTTGTGGCATTTGGCTGAATGCGAGTGGAGAATGTAGCCCTACACACCTCAGAATTCATCTCGCTGCTTCTGTTGTCGGTCACATAATCAGTTAACATCAGTGAGGGCAGTCTGTTTGCTGCCATACATGCCCATACCATGCCACTGCCCCTACCATGTTTGACACATGATGTTTTATGCACCCGATGGAAAGCTTTTTCATTGTTTTCTGGGAATTTTAATTTGACTTTCCAGTTTCTGGATGTTATCAGTGGTTTGCACCTTGTTGTAAACGCTGTGTATTAACATTCATTAAGGTGCCTCGTCATTGTGGATTTTGAAATAGACATGCCACAAAATGTGAACAAAGCAATAAAAAAAAACTCTCTCATTATTCTGGCATTTAGCGGATATAAATAATTTTGGTAATCCTAACTGACCTAAAACAGGAAAAGATTAGTCTGATTTAATGTCAGACAGTGAGAGAAAAAGTATTGACTTTTTATACAGTGTATTTAAACTTGTTTCAACTGTACATTGAGATCTTCTTGGACTTCATACTGGTAGCTCCAGACAAACAAACCAAGACTATTTAGCTAGTAGTATGTGCACTAAAATCTTTATTTTTCATTGATATGTGTTTAACTTTTAAAGCCACTTCAAGTAATTGAGGAACATCCAAGGATTTATTGACAAGAGTTACAATGCTAACAATCACAGACTTTTGGGCCTATCCCTATTTTTTACTTCACAGAACAAAAGACGTCAGAGCCCATTTTGAAAAGTTTTGAGGTTTTCTTTAACAACAGATGAAATCACTTTAATTAGTTGTAACCAATTACTTGCAAATCACCTCACCAGAATTTATTACTCAGTTTTGCAACACAGCTGTGAAGTGTTTAAGTGTCTAATCTCGCTGTTTTGATTTTGCCATCCTTGGTTGACTCACCAGAGCTACAAATATCAAGCAGACAATTTTAGCAGCATTGTTGGGTATTTTGATCGGGACTTTGGAGGAGAATGAATGTTGGAAATGTTGCTTCGTGTCTGCTGGATGATTAAATTAAGCAACTGTGCGCTAACATGTTTGCACACAGGGAACAATCATGTGATGTGGCTTTTGAGTGGAAAACAATTACATTTATGTCCAACATACTGATCAGCTCTTCTATGTTACATTTTTTTGTTTTAGCTGAAAGGGAGTTTACATATGAATCAAATTTGGTGCCTTCGTCTCTGTGACATGATTGATTTGATTAAATGATGTTGTAATTACATGAATCAGAAGCCAGTTTTTCACTAACGAGAGTGCCAGTTCGTCTGTCGACTGTTATGATGTTTCACATTAAGCCACATTAAGCTGCACTGAGCCCTGATTCTCTGTATTTGTGGGAACTTGTAAAATGAGCAGCATTCTTGAAGTCTTCACCAGTGTGTGTCCTGAAAGTGGGGGCCAAACGCTGACATCACTCTTCCCCTCGGGCTGTGAGCTGTAATGGAGCTTAATCATGAAATCTGTGATGGAACTCAATCATGAAATACACACACACACACACACACACACACACACACACACACACACACACACAGTGCATTGAAATGTCAATCACATATGTTTTCCCACTCTGTCTTATACTTACTTACTGTATACCTGACTTATGTCCAAAGCTCTCATAGCATGTGTGTTTCTTGATGTCAGCTTGTGAGGGATCCTAAGGGTGATGAGGAAGAAGGGGCCAAAGAGTGGAAATGTCTGCAATTCATCTTCTGCAGAGAATGTGACAGAGGCAGATGAAGAGAGTCTACCGCAGGCGTTTTCTCTTTGAACTCCTCTTCTTATTTCGTTCTATCCTGAGCAAAGTCGTGACTGACTTGAGCTGCAGAAGAATAATTAATCTCTTTCTACCAGATTCAGATGCAAATGAACGAAAGAAAGAAAGAACTTTATTTTCTTGTGTCATAGATTGCACTTCCAGAAAGCCGCACAGGTCTGCCATCGTTCCTCAACACGTTACTACTCCACCTTAATCTCTCCTCTCGTCTTGTCTCCCCTCCCCGCAGGCAGTGGACGTGTGAACCTGGTGCCACTGCCCTCCGTTGTGACCAGCCCACGGGACATGGCGCTGGCAGCGGTCATCTGCAGCGCTCTGGCTACTGTGCTGCTGGCGCTGCTCGTCCTGTGTGTCATCTACTGCAAGAGACAGCTGCTCGAGAAGAAGCCCAGTGGTTAGTCATGATGATTTTTGTTGTTTTTTCTGTCCAAGAAGGGAATTTTAGCTGCAGAGGGGGAACATTTTTATTTAAAAAAAAAAAAAAAGTACTATGAAAAGTAAAAAGTTTAACATTTAGTGCTATAAAGTTATGCTCACATCCCCCACTGAGACTGGTTTTTGCTTTTTTTTTTGTATATGCCATCTATACTGTTGGAACTGAACTTTGAACTTCCATGGCAGTTGCAGGCATTTAAATGTACAGTCAGTGAAATTCCAGTATATGTGCTTGAGTCAAGACTCAAAGCCACAACTTCGGTGCATGAAGTAAATGTATGAGGGCGTTTTTATTTTATTTTCTGCTGTAGTAGCCTTTATTCACAGTAATTGTAACACGGAGAGAGGTAGAAGGGAAGACATGCGGCAAAGGATTGCAGGCCAGCAGTTGAACCTGCAACCAATGCAGAAGCACCATAGCTTCCACACATGGGCCACCTGCTTAAACCACTGGGTTATGCAGCGGCCCGTGAAGGCATTTTTTAGGCCTTAATAAGGCTGAAGACGAGCAAGTACTCCTGTACGAACTTGACTCCTTTGCTACTTTGTTAACGTCACAAATAGGGTGCGCTAGTAAGTCTTATCACAACCATATTTTTGGGTATTTAAATAATGAGCAGGGCTTGTGAGGCCAGAACTGTTCACGTACATGAAATGTCCTGAGGCTAGAAATTAATTACCATCATGTTTCAGCAAATGTGCCAAGACGATGGAAAAGAAAGATCAAAGAAAGTGATAGAAGTTACCAGTTATGTGTTGTGAGGGTTACAAAGTGAGAGCTGAGTGTAGTATTTTGTCAGTGGCTTCATATAGCTGTGACACACACAACAACTTCACAGCAACTGCCAAGTCATGCTAACAGTTGTTATTCCAAATTATATGAAGGTGAAGGTGTTTCCATTGCCCACATGAGCTTGAGACATTTCCTTTGAGGGACCATGATTGACGATTGGTCTGAGAATAGGTCTGATAGGCTGTAATGAACTAATAAGTTAATAAACTCATTGTTTGCAAATCATTTACTAATGTGAAGCAGATTAGCAGATAAGCCATTATTTAAAATGAATTAGGGAAGCCAGGTTGTTTGCTTTTTGTTGGCCACACTCACATAGAGTATAAACACTGGGAATTCTGGGCCTAACCGTATGTCTTATAAAGAATTACTGAGTTCTTTTTTTTGTTTGTTTGTTATTGGTATTGAATGGAATTGAATTGAATTGAATAGAGAATGCATTTCTCACCTTGAAGAGGTTTTTGTTGTGGCAGCAGCAGATCTCTGTCTTACTGGATGATGGATGGGACTGTCTCATTGTGCTTCTACAGCCTCTTCTCTCAGGCCTCAGGACTGTCCCTACAGCGGGGCGGAGCTTTCCTGTCTCGACCCACACTGGCTCCACGACTTTCCCCAGAGGCCCTGCTGCCAGTGTCACCTGGGCCACGGACACAACTGTGGTAGGTTGTGGTTTCTAACTGTAGCTGCAAGTGAAGTAATGTCTGCTGGAGAGTGACGTGATCAGGATTTTAGATGAAGAGGAGACATCAGTTGGGGGATTTTCTGTCTGTGTGAAGCTGTATTTGTGTGCATGGGATGTTTAGGTCCAGTCCACTTGATCCCGTCTCTGTGCTGTGATGAGAGCTGCAGCCTGGGCCGCAGCCAGGAAGTCAGTCCCTTCCAGTCCCAGACGAGTCTCAGTGACAGGTGAGAGAACAGTATCCACACTGATGCCAAAAACATGGCAGGATAAAACACAGTGTCTTCTACCTTTTTTTTTTTTTTAATTGGTAAATTGTGATCAGAGTAACAAACCATGGTCATCAGTTGTAATATAAATGTTTTTGTAAAGACAGCACTATATATGTATTCTGGCCTGACAGGTAAGATACTGGTAGCTAGTAACATTTAAAATGAAAACGGATTAATGTTTTGGCTCTGTGTTGTGGTCTTGAGTTCATGAAAGTCAGGATAAAATTATACAAGAATATCAGGATCAACAGTAAATATCTCAAAAGTGTAGAGGGACAAATTGACATTTATGAAAGGAGAAGTGTGTTGCCGGTGTCTGAGGTTTGAGGTTATGATAATCACAGATTTACTCCTGATGCTTCACAGAAACACAAACCTGAGTGAGGAGGACACTCTGATGCAGCCAGAGGGACATCAGGAGTCCGTGTGTGGAGGTGCTGGTGGGACGACAGGAAGTTCAGAGCCTGCAGAATATTTTGGGATGCCGGGTTGCAGCGGAGAACCTACAGATAGGCCTGAAGTGGAAGGAGAGGAGGAGGAGGTGGAAGAGGAGGAGAAGGAGGAGGAAGAAAGGCCCAGCTCATCTGCTGAGACCTGCAGCGGTGCTGTAACTGATGCACTTCTTCCCAAACAGCCCTCCTCTCAGGAAGGTTAGTAAAAATGTTACCAATGCAGCGCTCTCAAACAACGGAAGATCAGAAATGGCTGAAATCCAAGTTCAGGATTTGGTTACTTGAAAACTGTTTTGCACACCTCTCCTTTGTTTATCACATATTAATAAATCATTTTACGCTGGCCTCCAACATTCCAGAAAAGACACAAAAGCTATAATATAAATACTTCAATCCCTCCTCAGAGTTAATGTTGCACATCCCCTGCCCACAAACCTCTCAGTCTTGCCTTTTTATAGACAGGGACTCTGCTGTGTGTCTGTGACGGGCAGCTGCCAAACGAAACAGGAGACATCACAAGTTGTTTGATGTAGACAAGACTATCCTGTTTTCAGTGTCTGGCTCAGGGCAGATATGTTACTAATCGCTGCATGTGTGTGCTCCCTTCCTGATCTCTTCCCAGGATGACATGGATTTCTTTGACTTGCGTTCCACCCTTGAACCTCCCTGGACTCGACAACAAGCCACGGCCAGATTCCGTCTCAGATTACTCATCGGTCTCTCCACACAAACACACACACACACACCCACAGCAGCCACTTACAAGTGTGCTCGCGCTCTTTGAAATGTCTGCTCGCTGACCTCAGAGCCCTTCGTCAGATGGTCCAAACAGAATACGTACATTAAAAAGAAAACAAAAAAAAATCCAACCAACGGGAGCACTGCTGAGCAAATCGGAAGAAAAAGGCAGAGCTCCACACTTTAAGACTCCAGAGAAAATGTGAACTAGGCGATCCGGAGGGTTAAATGATATGAAGTTCAAATGTCGAGGCGTATTTACTTATTAACGTGGAGCAAAGAGAATCAAAGTGAGCCTCTGCTCTGCCTTGAGAATGTTGCATCTTCACGCGTAGGAGAACATAAACTGTACCACTCTGCTAGCAGCTGGTGTTATGAAGCTTTTTGTGTGCAAAGCGACAGTTGTAAAGTTTTGAAGAAACATGTCAAAAGTGATAAGTGTTGCACTTTTTGAAGACAATCTTTCTTTTTTTTTTTAATATGGAACAAGTTAAGATGAGGAATGTCAAAGTGATAAGTGTGTTGTAGATACTGTAAAATAGTAAATAGTTCATTATTTTTGTTACAGACTGTAGACATGACATCATGTTTTTTCTTTTCTCATCCCATTTATAGTGTTGTTGGTTGTGAATTGTCACTTCCATGTATCATTGTTGTAAATAAAGCATCCAATAACAGTACATCCTCAGTTCTCTTTACATTCTTTCATATAATCATGGAATCAAGAAAATTTGGAAAATCACAGAGTTTGAGGACTGGAAAAGACCAAACAACTTAAAAAAAAGAAAAGAAACTAAAACCACTGAAACTTATACCACTAATGATGTAATGATTAAACCAAAGCAATAAGGCGATAATGAAAAAAAATAATAAAAAGAATTGATAGTTTGTCACTTGGACAAGTTCTTGATTTTAATCTTACAGTATTTTGTGTAAAACACAATCAAATTCCAGTATTTCTTTTACAAAAAGTGAAAAAAAAAAATCATGTCAAGTATCCCCTTCCTGATTACTAAAGAGGGTCATATTTGCAGTCAGGTGCTGCTGGTCATCAGCCCTGAATGAAATGATCATTGCCAGATGTGCAGATGCAGACATTGTGGCAGTTTTATGGTCCGAACAAGACAATGCTAGCAGCTGAAAGCAATTTCCTGTCGGGGATCAATAGAGTAATTCTGATTAATTCAATGATCTTAGAGAAGCACATCAAAGCATCCAAGACAGTTGCTAGTCCTCCCAGAAGTGGTCACCCCAGCACATGTACAAAACAAATCCCCCAAATAGCTAAGCCCTTTGTGGTGTAAAAAGAACGTGGAAGCACAGCTGAGGTGTACGAAACTGCAGCTGAACAAACCACAGAACGTCTGAAACAATGTCCTGTAGACAGGTGAGACCAAAGCGGAGTTGTTTGTTATTCTCTCGTCAAAGTCCAGACTTCAGATGAAATCCTGCGGCAGGGACTCTGCATAAACACGTCCGAAAGGCTTAATGAACTGAAGCAATGCTTGCAAAGAAAAGGCCAAATGTGTGAGACCAGTAAAGTCATATAAGAATCAACTACTTCAAGTTATTGCTGCTGAAAGAGGATGTAGAAGCTACTGAATCATGGGAGTACTAGCACCTTTTTTTTGGTAAAAATTAGCACTTACAAAAAAGCCCTTTGTCCAATGCTATATTTGCGTGATAGGACACTGATTGGGGTGGTGGGGTGGGGGGTTAACCATCCTTCACATTCACACTCCTCCAAGAGAAGAACAAGACTTCTTACTTGATGTGTAAAATAGCTGCAGCGATTACCAACATTTACATGCTGACTGCACTTTGGTTCAGCTTAAAATCTTTATTGATATAATATCCTTATCAAACTTAACTGGAAGTTAATCAGGAACAGAAACATCCTGACGGTCTGTGTGGTGAGAGCATGCTCACACCTTCAGTAACCTTGTGAAGCTGCTCCTCAGCCTCACTTTTCTGAAGGTTCGTTTCAGGGAGCAGCTGCAAACCTGACTCAGCTACAGATCACTGTCTGAGGCAGTTGAGACAGATGCAAACAGCTGTTGTGTGGCGCAGACTGTCGACTGCCCTGGAGGGTAAACCTCGGCTATAGGTCTGTGTCGCTTTACACTTATGTCTCAACAGAGTTTACAAATTGTGAAGCAAAAAGGACTTGCTTTCAAAAACAAACACACACACAAACCCATGAGAGGTGCATCGGAGCACTGATGATTTTTCTGCACACGTGGAGACATCAGCTATTAATGAGATCAGACGTACTCAGAAGCTCCTGATTGTGCGGAGTGTAGGGAAAATTCACAACTCAAAAGTTTTCTTTCTCTCGCCTGATTCCCCTTCCCCCGCTCCTCTTTAAACTCCTGACAGACAAAACAGATGGAGCGCTATTAATTCAAAGCCTAAACAATGGCCACATGACAGGAAGAACAGATTAAGTATTGTTCCTCATGCTGATCTGAGCAGGAAAAAACAACCTTCTGCTGTTACGCGCGCTGTAAATTGATATCTAATGACTCACAGGAGCTGTGGAGTTGGTAAAGTAATGAAAAGCTAATATTTATCCCATACTTGCTACATTCATCTGGTCAGTATTGAGAAGGAGGACTAGTTAGTGTTAACCCTGGAGTGTAAAAACTGGTGAAGTCCAAACCACTGGAAAGATGTGACGCTCCGCAGTCTTTAATTCTCATTAAATTATGCTGACAAAAGAACAGGACAACTACATTTAAGAAATCCATTTGACTTTAAGAGTCATAAGCTATAAAAAAACGAAATATTGACAGTTCATTTAAAGATCAAGAGGAGATTTTGGAAGCAGTAATACAACGTCTATCAGCGTGTCGGCCTTTCTCTGTCCCTGGAGAGGTTCGTTTCTGTGCGTCTTTCAGCTTTGAGAGTCCATGACGAAGGTGTCGAAGTTTGGGTTGAGCTCAGAAACCAGTGCGTCCACAAAGTCCTCAATGGTGGGGCGCCTCTGCAGCATGCCTGTTGGACAAAATGACAAAATTAATTCATGAAGTTACAAGAGCAGCCAGTATCAGGGTGGTCTTACCTGCAGTAAATGCTCTTCACAGTGCTCCCAGTACTGCTGAGGCACTGGGAGCATTCACAACTGATTTAATATTTTCTATTTGTGCATCCTGACTATTTTACAATAATCTCCCTTTTTGAATTCATTGTAAGATAATCTGACCTATTACATTAATTCTTATTAAGACAGCTTTAGCGCTCAAAAATAATTATAAAATTAAACAAAATTAAATGACAATAAATTAAAACTAAGCAAAATAAAACATTAGAAAAAAATAAAATATAAATAAAATCAAACACCTTTTGGAAGTGTAAAGTATAGACTCCTGCAACAGGCCTCAGATGATTCAATCTATCAGACCTAATGCAATAAACAAAACTATACTGTAAGTGTGTTGTACATTTTTTTTTTTTTTACAATAGATTTTAGTGCGCTTTACTGGGCTGATAGTGAACTAACGCGGCCATATTGTGACTAGACTCAGATGCGACTGGTGTACGAGTGTGCAGCTGAGAGCGAGTCCTGGGAATGTCTGTGTTTTTGAGAGCCTGTCTGCCAGCTCATGCATAGAGGACTCCCTCACTCGCTTTACAATTCAGCTGCACACCCGCTTTGAAGTCAGTTCATTTCCCCTTGTGTTGCTGCCAATGTAAATAGGCACCCCCCCCACCCCCTCCCTCCCCCATCCACTCTTTCCTGCATGGGTCACCTCCAGTGAGCACACTCGCAAACACTAGCACACCAGCATGTCCGTACAGACACGCTTGACTGGAAGAGAACTGAGCATACAGCCACACACCGGGGTTCAGACGTTCCCTCATGCGCGCGCACACGCACACGCACACACACACACACACACACACATCCGTATGGACACGCTTTCTGGGGAGTTTACAGTACTGCCACCTTGAAAAAGACAAGCAAGGCTGAAACTGAAGGGAGGCTGCAGTGTGTCGCCTTGCATGAGAGCACCAAAGAAGGGATTATCTTCTCCTCTTACCCCCCCATCACACCCTGCCCCGCAGCTACAAGATGATACCAAAGCAGAGGTCTATGACAAACTCCAACTGCAAGGCCACTGGATCCTGGGAACAAGGCAGCCACATGAAAGCAACAATTTCCAACCATAAATGATAAACCTAATTACAGCGCAGCAGCCCTGACTAAAGACTGCGTCATTTGATGGCCGCTTTAAAGTGGAGACCAAACTCTTTATGAAGGGTTGGACTCATGGATCTCAATCTAGACAATATCAAGGCCCACTTATCAAGTTGCACCTTAAATCAGATTGCTGATGGAAAAGTGCTTTAGTTTCATTCTGACCATGAGGGGCAAAGGGCTTCGTCTAGTCTGACGTTTTTTCACTTCAGGTTACATCTTTCACATCCCATAATGCCTGATGTCTTCATTAAAACAATAAAATAGAAATGTAACCCCGCGTGACTTTATGATCTAAGATGTTTTACTAAGATCTAAGATATGAAACCTTCTTACAGGAATGCTACGCTGAGTTAAAGATCAGCAGAGATTCAAAAGGAACAGACTTTCAGGATTACAAATCTATACTTTACTCAAGTTAAAACTGTGAAATAATTATTTGTGGTTCTTCACCAACGACATCCTAAAGTGTCACCCTTGGGGGTCTCACAGTGAGTGACACCTTTCTCAGAGCCTGGGGAGAGTTTGACAGGAATGCGGAGATAACCCGCAGCCATAACAGCAGTGTGGACGAGTGTCTGATCCCACAGGCTGCTTTTACAGATAGAAGGAGGTGAGACTGGAAATCAGACCACTGGAGGGGAAAAAAAAAAAGGCCAAGGCTGACGGGCTTGAAAAGAAAATTCAAATTCAAAGCTCTAAAAAATGCAGCCAAATGCAGAACGACCAACGCATCAATCAAGCTAAAGTGTGACCAGCTGAGCCTGGATGCAGAAGGTTTAAGGACCAGTCAGGAACCAGGCTGCTGGAGGATATGGGAATTTGAAGAAGCCATCAGAGCCCCCTCATGTGCTCCAAACCAGCAGCAGCTGCAGCATCAAGATGAAGCAGAGGGGTGGGGGTGGGGCACATCTGGAAGACCAGATGTTGCTGGTGAAGCCCATGGAGGTGCTGTGGGCTTGTCACTGACACACCTACGAAAGAGGACGCCCACCTCACTGTGCTGATACTGAACACCACCTCCAGTTCCCACCACAGAATCGTCCTAAAAACCAGCATCACCATGATAAGGCCTTATCTGGAAACTGTGTCTGACTTGAATTAATCATTAAAATCATTAAATCTCTGGTTAAGATTGTGTAAGAATGTTTTTTAAGTTTATTGCTTTACTCATTATGCTTTTTAACACTGAAGTTAAGTCATTATTACAGAACGTAAAGATGCTATGAAGTTAACATGACGGGGGATCATGGAGGTGTGACACCACATTTGTTTATTGTAAAACTATTCATTTTTTAAATAGATCTAATATTTGCTGCTCAGAAGAGACAAATGGCATTTCAGTCAGGTCCAGTAACTCTGCAGATCCCACTGTAATCACTTTTTTAAAATCCTGATTTTATCTTCTTTTTTTTTTTTAAAGTATGGATTCAAAAAGAAATCATTCCTCTGACTGTTAGGTCGAAGTTAATTTCTCTTTCTTTGTTTAATTTCTGGAAAAATTGGAAAGCTGAGTAAGATGTAAATAACATTTAAGAGAAAGGATTTGCAAATCAATTAAACATTTTTACCAAAAATAGTACAAAAGCATTTCCAAAGATTAAAAAAGTTTGCATTTTTACACAACAACTAAATAAAAAATGACAATGAAAATAAAAGTGAAGTGGAGTTATTTTTACTAAGTTCATTACAAATGAGATGTCAAAAGCCTGTTTGGTGCGTAGAAGGAGAGCAAACCCACACAACTTCGCAAGGAGATGATCAGGTTAGAGACACAGAAGGGATATTCATTCATTTTCACAGATTTCATTTCACCATATGAGGCATCGATTGATTTAAAGAAAGCGTGATGTGAACAGTCATTGCTATAATCCATGAAGACAGCACTTTGAAACTGTTTGGCTGAAATATTCAAATATTCACTAAACTGACAGCCTGAATGGCATAAGATGCAGCTTAAAAAAATTTAATTGTAGTGATTTGTCAGGTTTCTTGAAAATACTTATTTCTTTCTTCCTAATTTTACATAGTGAGAAGTTATTCATAAATTCTTGCGCTGTTATGCACTCGTACCCAAGCTGATGAACTCCGTGTTACTGATCTGTTGATTCACTGATTAAAATATTGCCGATACTGATTTAAAGATATTTCAGATTTGTATTCCACCTCAAAGACAGCCGAAATCCAGAGATTTAAACCAACAGTATCTCAGCAGTGCAGATCCTGTAACAGTTTCTCTTCAAAGCTCATCGTGTTACAGAGGGCTGTACCCACACTCACAGCCAAGCAAATTAGAGCCAAACTAAACGATAACTGTCCTTTGTGTCCATTGTTGGAAAAGCCTGAGGACAGAGGCTTTGCCGTGTGAATCATCTCGTATTTAACGGTTTCCATTTCCATTCATAATGGCTATGACGCAGCCACCGAGGAATAGGACTTCTACTCATTTCACTCATCTCAGGGATGGCATCGATAACCAAGCTGCTGCTGGAAGCCAGAGTCCCACATTCTGACTCTTCCCTTTAGCTCAGCTTCAGCTCCCGCTTCTTTACTGTGATAGATCATCTCACTGAGGAATGAAATAAACTGTGCATGATAAACCACGGCTTTCCCAATCATGTCAAATGTTCTGAACGCAAAACTAATAAGCGTAGCCCACGCGAAGAGCAAAACCTCATTGCTTTCACCTTTCTGATCAGTGAACAGGGGTTCATTTACACCTACGACCCTTAATGCAATACAATCCTTTAAAAAAAAAAAAAAAAAAAAAAGGCTCTGTGCTGTTTACATTGAAGTTGGCACGCTGAGAGCAGAAAAAAAAAAGCATGTTTATTTACTCAAAGGGTGGTGGATGATGGATATCTGTAAAATGAAGACATTTGTGGCTGCTTGCTGTGCCGAGTCTCGGTAATGACAGCTCTGGGGAGGAGAATTCAGTAGAAATGCTTCAAAACTTCAGTGCAGCCTGCAGCTACTGCTGGCGGAGTTTATAAAACATTTACGTTATCGCCCAGAAAGACTTTTACTGTCAAAGATAAAAAGACATTGTCTGATGACTTACATTCTTCAATTCAATTAGTAATTACACAGAGCCAGATCCATGTTAAAAACGCTTTAAATCAACATAACAGCGGAAACTATTTGAAGGCAGACACATTTATTTTCTCTAAAGTTTATACAATTTTGATGGGATTTAAAAATAATTAATATTAAGTGTTAACTGGGACTAAATGTTTTTCCAGCAGCTGCTGGTTCACTCCCATGGGCCTGGCTCTGTTCTTTCTAGATTTTAATTACTTGCTATTCAAAGCCAATTACACACACCCAGATTTTGGAAGGTGCAACAATATGTTACATTTGAATATATACGATGTTTGGAGAAAAAAAAAAAAAAAGCAGTGTGCAGTAAGCTGGAGCATCGCCACAGTAGGGTTGTATTCCCTTTTAATTGTTATATTCAGATATTTTGATTTACTTAGGTTTAACAAGAGTTTACGATCCCACACTTCAAAACACATTTCTGGCTGCTTCAGTAACCGTTGGGCTGCTGCTGTCTGAAACATGTCGGCGTGTATAAAGCAGCTACCTCTGCCAGGCCTGGAGGCAAACCAGAGGCTCACTGCCTCTGTAATTACACCTTTGAAGTTCAGGAAGTGTTTTCTACAAAGCACATTTCAGGCAGACCCAGAAAACAAGCAAGACAAGGGTGATGACAAACACTGCTCTTGGAGCTCTTTGTTGAGTAAGCGCTTTCACTGAAGGAGGGAAGAAAAGAGAGAGGGAGAGAGAGCTAGCTGTAATCTTAATGAAAGTAAATCCACATTTTGTCATTAATGAGAATGATTCAACTTAAAAAAAGAGGACCTTTTTATGTTAAAATATCCGTTTTGTATTCACTAATGGAATATTTGATTACTTTTGGGAAGTGTGATTTAGCTTTCATGGTTTCCTGCCCCTACTACTGATTAACAAGAAGAAAACAAAAAAGACAAAGTAACAGCAACCGCATATCGCTTTACGGCACTATGTCACACATCAGGAAGGATAAAGCTAAACTCAGACAGCTACAGTGGATATTGTGGAAGCTAGCTGACTCTGGAAAGTAAGGATACAACAGAAAACGAGACAGTAACTCAGCTTTAGGAGAGCCTCCTGCATATGCAGGGGGGTTAGGGTCTAGCGTACAAGATAATGGTCAGCAGAGACCACTGACCCTGGAAGGAGGAGGAGGAGGAGGAGGAGGAGGAGGTGAGGGTGCAGGAGTTGGAAGAGTTTAGGCTGTCCAGGAGCTTCAGCTGCACACCCACCGAGTCTGGAGTTGTTGGGCAGCTTAATGTGGGGAGGCTAACCGAACTGGGGAGCCACAAACCAGTTCACATTTTATTGCCGATAAATGAGACATGTTTGGACACTTACTGGTGCACTGACGACTGCGTATTTGCAGCTTGGCTTTGTTTTGGTGCCACAGTGTTATAAACAGCAAATGTGAATATCGCTTTTTGCTGTCAATCGTTTATTGAAATAAATATCTGTGAAAAACTGAAAATACTGTAACAAAAGTATCAACAGCAGATATCACGATCATAAAAATTATTATAGTAATAAATAATAAGTAATAAATATTAAGAGCTTAAAGAACAACGCCAATTCCAAGAGTTGGGACGCTATGCATAAATAAATAAATAAATGATAATGCAAAGATTTACAAACCTCATAAACCCATATTTTATTACCGATAGAACATAAGGAACATATCAGAGATTATCATTTCATGAAAAATATTAGCATATTTTGACTTTGACAGCAGCAACACATCTCAGTACAAAAGTTGGAAAAATAGTTGGTGCAAAAATAAACCAAAATTCAGGAGCAATTAACAACTAACCTGATTAATTAGCTAAACGAAAAAGGAGCATTTCACAGAGGCAGATCTTCTTGGATGTACAGATGGGTAGAGCTTTACCAATCTGTGACAAACTGTCCAAAAACACTGTCTTAAAATTGGGACATCTGTGACATACCGGCTAGAGAACTAGGCTGGCAACCAGAGGGTTGCCGGTTCAGTCCCTGGCCGGTACCATTGATGTGGGCGGAGGGAGTGTCAGAACAAGTGCTTCCCCACATATACATCCATGGATGAGGTGCCTCACCGCTCCCCGGGTGCCGCACTGCGGCAGCCAACGTTCTGGGGCCAGCAAGACTTTGAAGATCCCAGCATCTACAGTATCTACAAAGTATCATCAAAAGATTTAGAAAATCAGGAGGATTGTATTTGTGCAAGAGACAAACTAGATGTATGTGATCTTCGGGCCCTTTTAACACAGTGCTGAATTAAAACTAGGAATGATTCGATACCAGTCATCACTGCATGAACATTTCCAGAAATCACAGTCTGTGAACATAGTTCACCCTGGAATCCACAAATGCAAGTTAAAGTTGTATCTTGCAGAGAAGAAGCCAATATGTGAACACGCTCAAGGAACGCTGGCATCTTTTCTGGACCAAGGCTCATCTAAAATGGTCTAAAGTCAGATGAATCAAAAGTTGGAAACCATGCTGTGTCTGGGTGATGCTGTGTCCTGTAGACTAAAGAGGAGAGGGACCATCCAGCTTGTTATCAGTGGACAGTTCAAAAGTCTGCATCTCTGATGGTCTGAGGCTGAATTAGTGTCTATGGGGTGGGCCGCTAACACATCTGAAAGACACCATCCATGCTGAAGAGTACACAGAGGTTTTAGAGGAACATATTTCATTAAGACAGAGCTAAACCACATATTGTATCCATCACAACAGCATGGTGTCACAGAAGAAGAGCCTGTGTGCTGAACTGGTCCACCTGCAGTGCAGACCTTTCTCCAATCGAAAACATTTGGCATTGCAAAAAAATAATAATAATAAAAAAATCCAGGACTGCTAAGCAGCTACAATCCTGCATCAGACAAAGAAGATACAAGATTCCTGTACTAAAACTCCAGAACAGGCCTCCATACTTCCCAGACATTTGCAGAAAGTTAAAAGAAGAGGGAAATATCACCCTGTTCCAGCTTTGTTTAAATGTGTTCCTGCCATCAAAGTGAAAATGAGCTAACATTTTTCCTGAAATGGTAAAATAAAGAACATCTGATATGGTCTTTATGTTCGGATAAGAATAAAATATGACTTTATGAGATTTGTAAATCATTGTATTCTGTTTTTATTTACGTTTTACACAGCGTTCCAACTATTTTGGAACTGGGGTCATAGAAAAAAGAATTAAATCTTTGGAGAATTTAAAACATACTGTGAGATCCATTTAGGAGATAAACTGCTAGATGAATGGGACTTACAGTATAACTCTAAGTTAGTGAGTTACATACTTAACTCATCACGAATCAAATCTAGCTTCAAGTACTGCCAATAATGCATTTTGCAAGTGCACTTGACTTCAGAAATATGAATCATTCTCACTAAAGTACTGTGGGACTGGACAGAACAATGTGCTCTTGCATTTATTTGCAACTACGTAAGCAGTAATGGGAACTTCTCTGTCTCGCTGCCACTGGACAAAGACCAAAAAGGGTCTTGGGATTCAGCTATCAAGCTTGAGTAGATCCATTTCCTGTGCTCAGCAGTTGAGGCGATGGGAACAGCCAAAGCCCTGAAAGCCCTCTCTGTGGCAGTCCTGAGGTTCAGTTGGGCCAGTCGATCACCTTTCCTCCTTTCCTTCCTTTTCTCTGCTGTGAAACTTTTGGACTAGATTTAATAAATGGGTTTACATTTCAACACCGTCTATACTGAGAAAGATCCAGTAGTGGGCCACTCCACATAAAGAGTGGCCCCTGATTGGCCTTGCCAGGTCTGCTCCGGTTCCCTATGAACACTTGTGCCCCGTCTACCACCCCGCTGACGGGGAAACGTTACACACCTCCATTTACCAAGGGGCTTTGTTTGAAAGGATTGTGTGTAATGGGTTGGACCTGAATTCTGCATCCTTCCTCCAGTCATCTGGTCTCTCCTGGCCTACATAATGCTTCAAATATAAAAGAGGCCTTTTAATTCACCTCATATCTTTTTTCCATTTCCCCACAGGGATTCAGGGTTGTTGCCGTGGACCACATCCCTTCAGAGAAAAACAGTGCTGCATGCACCCATGCAGCTTTATGCTAAACAGTCTTTGGATTTTCTGATATATGTAAACTATGACGATATATGTCATGATCAAAAGGAGGTTTTGCTTTAGTTTAATCATTTTTCCAGGCAGGGAATAAGGTTTTTAGATTAATCCCATAAATGCAGGTGCACAAAATAAAACTGGGCTGTGCATGCTATTAAAGCCAATGTGAGGCTGGATCTTTCATCTAGCAATTCCAAGGACCTTTAATTTGATCTGGAGCTTCGGTTAGAAAATTAATACATTTTGGCAAAAACATTATTCCCAGTGCAGAAATTTTTTTTTACAGTCTCGCTTCTGCAGTGACTTATGGAAAGAAGAGATAGCTAGAGGGATCAGAATGACCCTACAACTCTTCTGCACACTGGGCTTTGGCCTGTAATTAGAGTAGCATTCACTTCAAAAGAAAACCATAAAAACCAATGCTGCCAGTTCAACATCAGTTAATTGGACAGTAGATCTTATAACAAGGGTCTTGATCAGCAGTGGTTGTAATTTCAGAGGCTGGGTGCAACCCCGTTTGGAGCTGTCAAGAGGGACAATCTGATGGGGGTGGGGGGTGACCCTGGGGGAGGGATTTACTGTACACTCCCAAATGTCATCCGATATTACAGCCCACTCTGTGTCTCCCTCTTCCTACCTTCTCTACTGTTGTCCTGCAAGAAAGCAAAGTGAGGATGAGGAGGTGAGGGCAGCAGGTGGACTTAGGTCCTCAATTCTATAAAAAATTATATACTTAAAATTATGTAGGTTGTCATACTTTCACTATGCAAAATTTGGCAAAAGATTATCAAAGTCTCGTGGCCATCAAAGACTAGAAAAGATCTGCCTTTACAACATACAGCTTCAGTCAGAGTTTTAGCAACACTTTATTGCCATAGAGGACATGTTTAAACGGAGCTCATGGAAACTTTGGGAGGGTCGTTACAAAGTTTAACGCTGGGGGGGTCCAAGGCACCGCTAGGCAATCCGTGCCCATCCAGAGTGAGGCTGACCCCTAAGGTTTGCCTCATGCGGATAGTGTGAGTGCTCCGTTACGTGCTCAAGTTTGACATGGTCACTGGTCTCTGGCACAGTCGGAAGAGGTGGGACTGCGGCGTATGCAAGACGTGTGGATGTGACAATCATTTAACAACACAGCAGCTTAATCCAGAGGGCTGAATCTGGATTGGAAAAACTCAAAAAAGCCACAAAGTCTAACATTTCCATAATATTTGTCCTGTTCTGACATATATACAAGAGGCAATCCAGCTGAAGCATGATTGAGACTGGAGAAATGCGAGTGCATGCCAGTCGAGGGACTGGGAGGGAAGGTCAACCACAAGCAGACTAGAGTGTGCTGCTACTCCACTTGATCCACTCCATAACCAGTTTTAATGCCTGCTTGAAGTCATGCTGTTAGAACAAGTTTCAACTGTGACACGTTCAGGTTGTGATTTTAAAACAGTCCTTCCTCATTATGTGATCTACATGTTCCACAGGTTATGCCCCAGAGCATGATGCCACCTCCCTTAACAGGCCTCAAATGAATGCTGTCAAATAAAACCTATTGTGTACGTTGGCACAAAGAAGCAACTAGCTGCAGTATTTCCTGGTGCCTGACCAGATGTTCACAGTGACTGCCAACTTACAAGACATTATGGAACTTTTTGAACTACACAGTTTAATCTGAAGTTAATTTGAAGATCATTTTCTGAAACCCAACACTGCCATGCTTTTATCCAAACTGAATGTAAATATGAACGCATCCACATGCTGGTTCTCTTGAAACTACAAACGTTAACATCCTAAGTAAATGTTGCAGGATTCGTATTTTCACTCATTACTCTTAGTAAGCAAAGCGATATTCCAGTGTAAAGCTAACAACTAGGATAAGATTATATAAAGCAGTTAAGGACACGGTGGAAATGATCCGTCTGTATTTTCAGCCCTGCAGAGTCAGCACTCAGTACAGTGTTGGACGCTTGAACCTATAATCAACAATTTCCTTTCCTCCCTCCCTCCTTCCTTCTTTATCGAGTCTACACACACAGACACGAAAAAAAAAACAATTTACTTAAGATGATCCTTTCTTGTTTTAGACTTTTGAACAGATCAGATGAGGGCTGGACCAGCATCAGTACTGCTTTATGTGCTCCACTGGGGTACTGGCTTTGTCACTGGCTCGACAACGCTTTTGTATAGGACAAACAAAAACGTTGGGAGGTGTGTTTAACTGGTTATTACAGTCTGTGGCGTAGAAGCTCAAGGACAGGCTGCGTCAAACCACGACAGCTGTGAATATATGTATAAAGAAATGCATCTGGATTATCCACACGCTATTTAAACATGTTTTTCGGCTTCATATGAGAAGAGACAAAACAAAATCTAAGAGATGTTGACCCTCGAGGCTCTCAGACATGTCAAAACAAATTCGGTGGCATCTTGTTGAAGTAATTAGACACACCTTATTTTATTCATGACACAAGAACCTACTGGAATGACAAGTTAATTCCTGATCTGATCAGGAGAAACCTGGAGACCAATTATAGGGAATCCTAAAACTATCAAACAATGGCGCAGAACATTGAACTCTGCCCAGGAGGCATCTTGTACAAGTTGTAAAAGCCTGAAACCTGTGGAGTAATAAAGCTTAAAGATGTTAAGGTGTTTTATGGGCTTTACAGAGAGTGGGGAGTGAAATGTGAAAGGATTCTTTAAGCATTTAATAGAAAAAGATGTGACTTGCCTTCCACCATCAGCATAGGCTCTTTGGCTCCTCCATGGGCCAACATCTCACGGCGGTAACGCTCACCCATGTCCCTGATAAAGAAACAGAAGAGACAGAGAGACACAGAAGAGAAAGCGATATGGTTACTGATACCTGTAAATCCCCCCCGTCTGTCAGCACCTTGTACTCTTGTCTGCAGCAGCCAAGGGCAGGAATCTCCTGAGATGTATGTTTGCATCAGACAGGACGACAGGTGACAGGAAGCAGATGTGACTGCTGCAGGTGGAACTAAAACAATCTCAGATGGAAGAGGGAAACAGGAAGAATGGCAGCAAGCAAATCAAAGGCAAAGAGAAAACACCAAAGGCTTCAATTTGCAGAGCTAGAGCAGTGTGTCTTCTTAAAAAGCTGCTGTCTTTAGTCTAAAATGCGCATGATCCTGGAGGATCTGGTAATGTGAATCTGGGTGTCCATCTGATCAACAGCAGACACCTGCGAAGTTGGTGCAAGTTTCACATTCATGTTATATTCAATGTCAAACAGATATTTAAAAAGTATCCAGGACAGGCTGCCTGTCAAGAGGAATCTGTCTCAGCACTCCAAATGTTAAACAAAGAAACTAAAGGAAAGAGAAAAAAAACAGGTCTATGCTACATCTCCATCATTCATCTCTTCCACTACAGGCACAACAAGTGTAAAGTAAGTCTGGAAATGTACTGTAGGTTGTACATGTAGAAGCAAATGAACAAAGAAAATCCCAGTGAAACTACATTTCTTCAACAGAAGTAGAAAACATAAATCCAAATATCCAGATAATTTACATTTATTTTTCCTTTATTTTGCTAAGATGCAGCAATTTAAAAAAAAATGTAACCAAATATTTAATACTCCCAAGATCTTAATAGTTAAATACTAATCTTTCCATTTCTATTGGCAGCAGAAATGCAGTCATCAACCTGTTGAAGTGATAGCATTCACTCACTGAGGAAAAAAACCCATAAAAACAACTCATCTCTTCATTCAGGCAAGTCTGTGAAAGCGACAGAAAGCGCTACAGTGCGTGAGCAATATTTACTGTTAGCATGAGATTTCCCAATAAATATCAATTTAAGTCTAATAAAATTGTCATAGTCTCAGTTTTCTCACACTGTCACGTTGGATCACCTAAAAAATTTCATGTCAGCGTGCCAGCCTGCACAGAGGTTCAGTAAATCTTGTGTTACAGCACTGTTAATTACTTATTTAAGTACCTCATCTGTCAGATTCCTGGACACACAAGAATTCATTGTACCATCAGTTTTAATTTATAGCATGAAACAAGAGCAGACTGAAACAGTTAAATAGAATTTACACTTCTTGCTTTACGGTCTTCAGACTTGATGCCTGTTTCTGGATTTTTGATGTCGAGCTTCTGTCTCACCTGTTTAAAGGATCTTGAATGAAGCACTGTTTCCACACCATTGAGGCAACGGCCCGAGACATGAGGTAAGAGTAGTACTTGGCTCCGTAGCCAATCAAGTGGCCAAATCTCAGCTGCCATGCCTGAACGGGAAATTAAAAATGAAATAATAAGATTAGGTGCTTTGACTTGGACGTGAAGGGCTCTTGGTGACTGCAGGAATATAAAGACTGCACATATAGTATAAATGCTATAGTATGAGTGAACTGATCTTGCAGAAAATGCTCTTTTTATTTTCATTAAAAAAAAAAAACATGATACCATTGAAATGCTTTGTAAAAACCTATATGCACTGTTTACTTACCAGAAAATCTACTATGTGGAAATTTACCTTCATGCAGAGCAACGAGCTGCAATTTATGGGGGGTTTTTCAGAAAAAACAAAAAAACATCCAATACTTCTTTAATTAAACTTTTCTTACAGTATTTCTGTGTAGTAGGTTATGGTACCCGTAACCTACGTTGTGGAAAACAACGAAATGAGCAGCCTGATGGAGGAGAGTGGAAAAAAAGACAAACAAACAAATATTGATGGAGTTGAAGAATGTAAAGCTCTTACAATAATTAAGTTTTTCCCAATCGACAGAGATGTATATCAATCAGGGTACAGTAATGATTCCCAATCAGTATGGTGTCTGAATAAAAAAACTGCAGCTGCCTTGATACAAAAAGGTTTTAATGATGTGATGATATTCTGCAGCACAAGTAGAAAATATGAACATATATGTGTATATATATATATATATATATATATATGTATGTATGTATATGTATATATATTTGTGCTAGGCAACGATTAAAATTTTAAATCACAATTAACTGCAAAAATGCAGACAGACGTGCACAAAATTCAATAATTACTTCAAAAGTAGTAATTATATTGCATGTAACTGTAATGTACACTGTAGAAGAGAGGAATATCATTGTGAGAGAGAAAAAAAGTGGTTAAGCACCCAAAATATGTTTCGAACTACAAATCAACTTTCTTCTGTTGGTTATTTGGTTTGTTTGTTTTAAATTTCTCCATTGAAATATACCATCACTTCTCAAAATAAATTCATTACTTAAATGCTTTGGCTTGATCCACATTACATAAATCAATTTTGGCCTGTATTGTAAAATTTAATCAAAAGATTGTTATGTGGGCTAGAATTACTAGCTCCTCCTTTATCCGGGCTTGGAAAAAATACAACCAAAGTGACCCAAGTGACTGCAGCTGGGAGTGCTGGGAGGCTGCTGTGAGACTGACCGCCTCCCAGTGCTTTGAGACGGGGAGAAGCACCAGTACCCGCGGCTCATGTGTGAGCGGAGGCCAACCTGCCTATCGTTGTAGTCTAAGGAGACGGATGCAGACACTGCATGCACCGTGTACATGTGAATGCAGCAAAACTGCAGAACATCGGAGTCTCCATAACACCAAAAATAGTTGCTAGATTTTTCATGAGTTGCTTTTGCCAAAAAAAGCCACCAGGGTGGTTAGGAAAAATCACCAGATTTAACGAAAAAGTCGCCAAGTTGGCAATACTTCTCCACGGACAGGAAAATTAAGCTTTGCAAAGTTTACAAATAACTTTTCTTCTATTAATTTTAAAATTAAAAAATATGTCATGGAAATTAAAAATCTTCCATTGTTCAATCAGACTCTTGTTTTCTGTGAACCATGGTCGTCTGTGTTCAGATTCTGAGAGGAATGGACTTTAAAAGTAAAAATATGTGTACATATGTATGAATATTTAAATTGCTCAAAGTCTAGGATTATCATGTGCTGTCATGTGTTGAAGGTTACAGTAATGCAATAAGTCAAACACACCTGTCATCACTTTTCAAAAAAATAAACAAACAAACCAAACAAACAGAAAACTAGAGTTGCATGTTTTTACTTGACCATAGAAAAGTGACAGAATAATTTTGATGACCAAGAAAGAAAACATTTCCAGAGCCTTGTGAACGGTATGTAAGTAAAGTAAAGAGACGCATCTTAGTCTTAAACCTGGTGAATAATGTTGACTATTTCTATGGAAGACACCAGCAGCTGCTGTCTGTAGCTTCAGTCAACATCACCATAAACTAAAAATGCAAAAACAGGTCTGCTGACAAAAGTACCAAACACTCTCCAAATTATTATCTTCATAATAGTAAAATAAAGGTAACTTTCATCTTAAAACCCTCAAATAACATTAAATTACAGCTTTACAGGCCCTTCTATAAAGGACATAACATGGGAATTCCTAAATGCCAGAAAGCCCCGTTGTCTTCCCTTCTTTACTCCCCCGCTGTTGCCTGAGGACAGCCCCTCGCCATATCTATAAAGACAAGCTCTTTTATGATCTCTGCATAAAGGGAGTTGGGGGAATTCAGCTGGCAAACAGTCAAACATCCAGCCTGTTAGAAAAGGCAGCAGCTGCCGTAGTTAACCCAACCATAACGGTCTGCAGATGCCTCCATAGGAAAAAGAATAAATGTGTTAATGATTTATTCTCCAGCTGAAAGTGAAGTAATCATCTGAGAAGGAAGGATGCTGGCAACATGTATACAGTGTTTGCTCCCAAACTACCAATGAACAGATTATCAGAACCCCCCATGGCTGACTGAGGGAAGTTTTAGTTCCCGTTGCAACAATAATTTGTTTTAGCTTGTGGTCATTTTTACAGCTGCCTGATCCACAAGAGCAGTCAGTCACTTTTTAGTCAGCAGCTGAAGCAGATCATGCCGGCTGGCTTATTTCTAGAAGTCAGAGTGAAGGGAAAAGTTGTGGCAAGCATTTTTTTTTCTCCTTAACTTACTTATCTCATAAATGTTTGGAAAGCATTTTGTAACAACCCCTCCTTGAACCGCCACCTTATTGTGGTGGAGGGGTTTGAGTATCTGAATGATCCTCGGAGCTATGTTGTCTGGGGGTTAATGCCCCTGGTAGGGTCTCCCAAGGCAAACAGGTCCTAAGTGACGGATCAGACTAAGAGCGGTTCAGAAACCCCTTATGACAGAAGAAACAGCAAAGTCCTGTACACCGCCTGGATGACCCTGGAGCCAGGCCTGGGGTTGGGGCTCGCAGGTGAGCGCCTGGTGGCCGGGTCTTTGCCTGCGGGACCCGGTCAGGCTCAGCGATGTGGACGCCTCTTCAAGTGGGCTCACCACCTGCATGAAGGGCCATAAGGGGCCAGTGCTATGCGATTTGGGTGGCAGTCGTGGGCGGGGGCCCCAACGACCCAATCCCAGGACAACAACTCTGGCTATGGGGACATGGAATGTCACCTCACTGAGGGGGAAGGAGCCTGAGCTTGTGCAGGAGGTGGAGCAGTACTGGCTAGAAATAGTCGGGCTCACCTCCACGCACAGTCTGGACTCTGGAACCCAACTCCTTGAAAGAGGCTGGACTCTCTACTACTCTGGAGTTGCCCGCGGTGAGAGGCGGTGGGCTGGTGTGGGCCTGCTTATAGCTCCCCAGCTCAGCCGCCATGTGTTGGAGTTCTCCCTGCGGAATGAGAGGGTTGCGTCCATCCGCCTTCAGGTGGGGGTAGGTCTCTCACTGTTATTTCGGCTTACGGGCCAAACAGCAGCGCAGAGTACCCAGCTTTTTTGGAGTCCCTGGAAAGAGTACTGGAAGGTGCGCCGACTGGGGATTCCATAGTTCGATTGGGAGACTTCAATGCCGACGTGGGCAATGACAGTGTGACCTGGAGGGGTGTGATTGGGCGGAATGGCCTCCCTGATCTGAACCCAAGTGGTGCTTTGTTGTTGGACTTCTGTGCTAGCCACAATTTGTC
Source organism: Arrhamphus sclerolepis (assembly GCA_037176975.1). Lineage (NCBI taxonomy): Eukaryota > Metazoa > Chordata > Actinopteri > Beloniformes > Hemiramphidae > Arrhamphus > Arrhamphus sclerolepis. The sequence goes on along the minus strand of JBAMYA010056713.1, from coordinate 2,243 downwards.
CATAACGACCACCATGTTCATGCATAAGGGTGTCCATCAGTGCACGTGGCACCAGGACACCCTCGGCCGGGGGTCAATGATCGACTTTGTGGTTGTGTCATCTGACCTACGGCCATATGTCTTGGACAATCAGGTGAAAAGAGGGGCTGAGCTGTCAAACGATCACCACCTGGTGGTGAGTTGGATCCGCTGGTGGGGGAGGAAGCCGGACAGACTTGGCAGACCCAAGTGTATCATGAGGGTCTGCTGGGAACGCCTGGCAGAATCCCCTGTCAGGGAAGTCTTCAACTCCCACCTCTGGGAGAGCTTTGACCAGATCCTGAGGGAAGTTGGAGATATTGAGTCTGAGTGACCATGTTCTCCACTTCTATTGTGGATACGGCTGTTCGAAGCTGTGGCCGTAAGGTCTCTGGTGCCTGTCGTGGCGGCAATCCCCGAACCTGGTGGTGGACGCCGGAAGTAAGGGATGCTGTCAAGCTGAAGAAGGAGTCCTATCGAACCTGGTTGGTTCGGGGAACTCCTGAGGCAGCTGACGGGTACCGACAGGCCAAGTGGATGGCAGCTTGAGCAGTCGCAGAAGCAAAAACTCGGGTCTGGGAAAAGTTCGGGGAGGCCATGGAGGAGGACTACCGGTCAGCCTCGAAGAAATTCTGGCAAACCATCCGGCGCCTCAGGAGGGGGAAGCAGTGCTCTGCCAACACTGTTTACAGTGGAGGTGGGGAGCTGTTGACCTCGACTGGGGATATTGTCGGGCAGTGGAAGGAATACTTCGAGGATCTCCTCAATCCCACTGACATGCCTTCCCTTGAGGAAGCAGAGGCCAAGCTGAAGTCACTGAGGTGGTTCAGAAGCTGCCCAGTGGCAAGGCTCCAGGAGTGGATGTGACCGCCCTGAGTACCTCAAGTCTCTGGATGTTGCAGGGTTGTCTTGGCTGACAGACCTCTGCGTAGCAGTTGGGGACAGTACATCTGGAATGGCAGACCGGGGTGGTAGTCCCTCTTTTTAAAAAAAAGGGGACCGGAGGGTATGCTCCAACTAACGGTGATCACACTTCTCAGCCTCCCGGGGAAAGTCTATTCCAGGGTGCTGGAGAGGAGAGTCCAGCCGATAGTCGAACCTAGGATACAGGAGGAACAATGCGGTTTTCATACCGGCCGTGGACCAGCTCTATACCCTCCACAGGGTGCTCGAGGGTTCATGGGAGTTTGCCCAACCAATACACATGTGTTTTGTGGACTTGGAGAAGGCTTTTGACCGTATCCCTCATGGCATCCTGTGGGAGGTGCTCCGGGAGTATGTCGGCGGCCCTCTACGACCGGAGCAGGAGCTTGGTTCGCATTGCTGGCAGTTAGGCAGACCTGTTCCCAGTGCATGTTGGACTCCGGCAGGGCTGCCCTTTGTCACTGGTTCTGTTCATTATTTTTAAGGACATAATTTCTAGACACAGCCAGGGGCCGGAGGGGGTCCGGTTCGGGAACAACTGGATTTCATCTCTTGTTTTTGCAGATGATGTTGTCTTGTTGGCTCCTTCGAGCCAGGACCTCCAGCATGCGCTGGGGTGGTTTGCAGCCGAGTATGAAGCAGCTGGGATGAGAGTCAGCACTTCTAAGTCCAAGGCCATGGTTCTCCACCGGAAAAAGGTGGTTTGCCCCCCCCCAGGTAGGTGGAGAGTTCTTGCCTCATATGGAGGAGTTTAAGTATCTCAGGGTCTTGTTCACAAGTGAGGAAAGGATGGAACATGAGACTGACAGGCGATCGGTGCAGTGGCTGGAGTAATCCGGTTGTTGTATTGGTCAACAAGGAACTGAGCTGAAAGGCGAAGCTCTCGATTTACTTGTCAGTCTATGTTCCTTTCCTCACCTATGAACATGAACTTTGGGTCATGACCGAAAGAACAAGATCGCGGATACAAGTGGCTGAGATGAGCTTTCTCTGCAGGGTGGCGGGGCGCTCCCTTAGAGATAGGGTGAGGAGCTCGGAGTTGGACTGTTGCTCCTCCACATCGATAGGAGCCAGCTGCGGATATCTGTATCGGATGCCCCCTGGACTCCCCCCTCGGAAGGTGTTCCGGGCATGTCACACCGGGAGGAGACCCAGAGGAAGACCCAGGACGCGCTGGAGCGACTATGTCTCTCGGCTGGCCTGGGAACGCCTTGGGATCTTCCCGGAAGAGCTAGAGGAGGTGGCTGGGAAGAGGGAAGTCTGGGCCTCTCTACTCAGGCTGCTGTCCCCCGTGACCTGGA
>JBAMYA010056684.1:0-29622 GCA_037176975.1 Arrhamphus sclerolepis | reverse complement strand
CTCCCGGAAGAGCTAGAGGAGGTGTCTGGGGAGAGGGAAGTCTGGGCGTCCCTGCTCAGGCTGCTGCCCCCGCGACCTGGTTCCGGATAAGTGGAGGAAGACGGATGGATGGATGGATGGAAGATAGTTTTAAAAAATCTTTGCAATTGTAATAACTGAGCCATTAATGTAATAATATACTAATATCACTATATTTAACTTTTTTTTATTGGCTATAACTGTGAAAATGCATACTCTGTCTCTATGTCTGTCTCTCACTTCCTCTGTCTCTGTCTCTCCCTGAATGCACTCCCAAAAATATATCCTCTTGCACTAATTATAGGTGGTATAGGCAAGAATTTCAACAAAATGAACTGTTTCACAAAAGAAAATTGAAAGACTGATTACCTTTCACCATGTGTGCTAGAAGGGAAGTTTGGACAACTGAAGAAAGTCAGTCTCACAACATTGCCATCAATTCAATTCAATTCGATTATGGGAAATAAGAAAATTCTTAACAGTGAAGAATAAATTACAATTTTCAAGAGTGAGTTACCTGTCATACATATTTCATATAACACCATTTTCTATTTTTGCAGACATGTGTGCTTCCACTTCATTTGGAGACAACTTGAAAGGCTAAGGAGCAGCAAGCAGCACTAGAGATCATTCTAACCAACTAGTTAAACAGACAAATACATGGGGAGAGAGAGAGATTTTATCAGTTATTAGATTAATAAATGACACACAAATAAAATTATATTGGTATATCATTTTGTTACTGGCTCAGTTATTACATATGATTTTTTTTTTTTTTTTATGAGGCCACGTAATAACGTATTACGTTATTACGTGGTTGTTATCGGTTTAGGACTTTTATTATGTTATTGGCCAGTTATTACGTTACTAGCCTATTACATTTTAAAAATGGAAAAATTTATTACGTTATCAGTCATTATTACATTATCAGCTCCTACAACCCCTATGCTGAAATGTCAAACTATGCAGCAGAAATAAACATATTAAATTTGTGAAATTGTTTTTGGTCTCCATATATTCACATCCATGAGAACTGAAGGGAGGATGAATTTAAATGTAACCCATCAGATAAAACGAAAAATGCACAGCATAAATAGGGCTTTCAGTGTTTCAGTTTGTCATTGCAGTTCAATTCCAGTTTCCAGATGGTATAAATTCAGATCAGTTAAACATGTGGATGTTCTGGCATTGCAATTATGTTCAAAATTAAGTACGGCTGCAGATGAAACTGAAAACTGACTGTAAATACTTAATGAACCATCTGGTTATATAAGCCATAGATTTATTTGTATAACCCACAGAAATAAATAGAGCCTTTGAAGCCCATTAGTGAGGAGGGATAAAGCTGTCAAAGCCAATGACAGAGCCTACAAGTAGCTGTGAGTCAAGCACATCAAATGATGACCTGGCATCTGATTCATCAGCTTTATTGCTTAATATAAATTTCTCTGGTGTGATACAAAAGAAAAATCACACTCGTACAGTTGTCATGGATAGAATATGGAATCACAGAAGAAGAAAAAAACGATTTTTGTATGTTTAACTCTGCTGCAAAGTTAGTACTTTTAACTTGGAGGTTAATGGCGATTTACTCTGTTTTAGAGCCAGCACCTAGTGGTCAGTGGAGGAACTGAAACAAAATGTACTTCCTGGATGAGCTTCACCCTGGAAGATGGTTGCTGGTTGGCTGTAGCCAGGAGTCCAGGGGGCTCATCAGCGTACAATCTGTGCATGTCATTCTCGACATCGTACCCAAGATTAAGCAACTATTAATTGTTCAGTGTCAGATATTAAATTATTAAATGAGTGCAGAAATTTTAAAGTGTAGAGGAACTCATAGTGATGACAGTTGTGTTTGTTATTTAACTATGTTTAAATATCATGCTTGTGCTTATAAGTATAATAAAGCTATGTAAATAATAAAACAGCTTAAACTTGTAGGTTGTCAATCCAGATGATGGTCACAATCTTACTTGAAGTCTTGGTCTGAGTCCATGAGTCTCTTCATTGCTCCAATCAGGATTCCTCGGTAAACCACATGAGTGCTGTAGGTCAGCGGCTCTTTGTTCTGTAAACTGTTCTTCACCACCACCTCTATGGGAGTGGATTCACTGTCTACAGGAAACAAGATACACAAAGAAAGAAAAAGCATTAGAAATAATGTGTTTGTGTGCAGTTTACTGATCAGTCCTGAAACGTACATCCTGTCAGAGTCCCAGGAAGCAGCAGAAGCAGAGCTGCTGTCAGGAGAGCCGGCAGCATCATCACGGATGTCCACAAGACTTCTAACGTACCCGTAAAGACTGAATAAAGCAGGCTCAGCTCCAGTCTTTTATGCCAGTCGTCACTGCCTACATGTGGGTGTGGTCTGAACTTTGTTGATTTTATATATACAAATATGATAAGATTTTCTATTAGTCCAATTCAAATATGCCCTTGTAGTTTTATTATGAAACCATATTTGCACTGATAAATTTGACTAATTGTACAATGACATGCCAGTAAGCTGCACAATGTGAGCACCTTGACCTCCAGAAGTTGGCACCCACCTGGAGGACCTCTGTCAGCATGAAATCCCCATATCATAAAAATGTAGCAATCAAGTGTAGTAATTTCATTACTTCGTATCTCAATGTACAGTTTTCAAACTGAATTATTATCATGTCGTCCATCTCTGCAACAGTTTAGACATTTGTTTCCTGGTGGACTGAGTCATTTCTCAGCAGTTTTCTGTTCTTTATTTGTTACCTTCTCCAGCACATCCTGTTCTTCGATTACAGTGTTTATTGTGACTGAGGCTGGAAAGGAGGAACCAGTAACTGTATCTGGAATGTCGTCAGGACGTCTCTGATCACACACACAATACATGTACTCCAAAAAACCTAAAATACAAAAAAGTATGAGCTTTGAGCTGTTAGTTGATATTTAAGTGGTGACAAGTGGAAGCAACATGTCTCAAAAAAGCTGTGTGACGAACATTAATGTTTATGGACGCAAGTCTGAGAAGGATCCATCAATGCTGAAACTGTAGACAGGTTTTCAAGCAACAACTGCTCCAATCAAGATAGCGTATTTTTCAGGGACACAAGAGAAGCAGCAGATGGACCAATCAATAACCTTTCAGATGATAGTTTAATCAGTGTATCCTGAGGGAACACGAGGAGTAAATATAAGCAGGTTGGTTCTGACCAGAAACGTCGGAACATCAACAAACACCATTGTAGAGTCCAGGAACTAGTAGGAAATCTGACATCACTGCTGGTTGAGAAAGTAAAGATGGCAACCATGGTAATGTGGACCAAGATGAATGAGTTCGACACCTCTGCTTTAGGGGTCACCATAGTCAATCATTCACCCCATCTCCTGGATATCCTCTTTTATCTCATGAAGGAACCTTCTCTTTGGTCTTTTAGTTGATTCTCATCATTCTCCTTTACCTCTGCTATTCCTATTAAAGTACTAAACTGTCTCCTTTTGTGAACTGATGGATGCGTAACACTTTGAGGTTACGTTGCATATCTTTCCAGCCTCATACGGATCAACTACTGGTGTCTTCAGAGAACTATTGTTGACATCATCAGCTGTTTCAAAAGAACACATCAACCATTCTGTTATTTCAAATTTTAGACTATCACACTTGCCATTCTTATCTAAGATTTTATAAAACATGTTTTATTCAGCTTTAGTCTTTTTTAGAATCTTTTTTGAAAAGTTTCAATCTGGTTTTAGAACTCATTACAGAACTGAATCTGCCTTGTTAAAAGTGACAATGACATCACCTTATTAGTTGACTCAGGCGCCTTGTTTTAGTCTTACTGGATCTGTCTGCTGCTTCTGACGCCGTTGACCACAGAGTTCTTATTGCTCGTCTTTGAAGTGGTTTGGTTCCTGTCTGGCAAATAGAACCTACTCTGCACTGAATGGTAACCTCTGCTCTCCTGTGGAGAGCCACAGGGTTCTATTCTCAGGCCATTGACGTTGTATATGTTACCCCTTGGGTCAACATTATTTCTATACAAGTGATATTTGTTGTGTATCAAAAAAATAAATCTGTGCTCTTTGCTGACGATACAAATATAGTCTGTTCAGGGCGGGATTTACAGCTGCTTTTGGAGGAAATCACAACAGAAATTAATAACTTAAAAAGATGGTTTGATAGAAATCAACTGTCACTGAACTTAAAAAACAAATTTATGCTATTTTCAAAGCAAAAAATAGAAACACAAGTACAACTCAAAATAAGTAACATCAATATTGATAGGTTATAACACAACAGGGTTGAAACAAGGTTACAAGGTGGGAGGTTATAATTTTAGAGAAAATTTTAATTTCAAAAAGCATTTCATTTTGTAATTTCATACAAAATGAAAAGCTGGTGTATTTCAGTTGTTGGGATGGATTTGTGGAATAGGTTGGGTCAGGAGTTGAAGGGATGTAGTAATATTAAGCACTTAAAAACATGTATAAAACAAGGATTCCTAGGGGTTATGAAGGTGAGGGAATGTGTTAAAGTACGGTTATGGTAGGAGTCATTATTTGTTTCAGTTTATTTACTTAACTGAGCTCTGGGTGCTGTGTTTTATCAAGTATTGTTTTTTGTCATGTTCTTTTTTGTTTGAAATTAAAAAAAAAAATATATATATATATATATATACACATATATATAAGTGTGTGTGTGTATATGTATATATGTATATATATATATATATTATACATATATATATATAAAACGCTTGTCCCTCCTTGAAATGCCACCTTATCCTGGTGGAGGAGTTTGTGCGCCTGTTGTCGGGGGTCTTATGCCCCTGGTAGGGTCTCCCAATGCAAATTGATCATGGGGGACGGGTCAGACAAAGAGCGATTCCAAAGACTCCCATGAAGAGACATGGTGTCCCAGGTCAGGGTTACTGGGGTCCCTCCCTGGAGCGCCTGGGGGCCCAGCCACCAATACTCTTCTATAGTAGTAGTATATAGATAGTCTTCCACGGGGGAAACGGAGTCTGGGGACTCTGAGGTGGGGTCATCCATAACTGGGGCTGAGGTCGTCAAGGTAGTTAAGAAGCTGCATGGCAGCAGAGCCCCTGGGGTGGATGAGATCTGCCCTGAGTGCCTTACGGCTTTGGATGTTGTAGGGCTGTCCTGGTTGACACGTCTCTGAAACATTGGGTGGACATCGAGGGAAGTACCTTTGGATTGGCAGACTGGGGTGGTGGTTCCCCTTTTTAAGAAGGGGGACCGGAGGGTGTGTTCCAATTACAGGGGAATCACACTCCTCAGCCTCCCTGGAAAGATCTAGCAGGGGTGCTGGAGAAGAGAGTCCAGTTGGTAGTCGAACCTCGGATTCAGGAGGAACAATGCAGGTTCTGTCCTGGCTATGGAACACTGGACCAGCCCGATGTCCTCAGCAGGGTCCTTACCCTACTGAGGATATCGGGGGCATGGGAATTTGCCCAACCAGTCCACTCGTGCTTTGTGGATTCGGAGAAAGCATTTGACTGTGTCCCTTAGGATGTCCTGTCAGGGGTGCTCCCGGACTATGGGGTATGGGTCCGTTGTTATAGGCTACCCAGTCCCTGTACAAGTCGAGTAAGAGACTGATCTGCATTGCTGGTTGTAGGTCGGATTCTTTTCCGGTGAGAGCTGGACTTCGCCAGTGCTGCCCTTTGTCACAGATTCTGTTCATAACTTTTATGAACACAATTTCTAGGTGCAGCTGGGGGGCGGAGGGGTTCCAGTTTGGTGACCTCGGGATTGCCTCTTTGCTCTTTGCAGATGATGTGGTCCTGTTGGTTTCATTGGGTGGGGACCTCCAGCTCTCGCTGGAGCGGTTTGCAACCGAGTGTGAAACGGCTGGGATGAGAATCAGCACCTCCAAATCTGAAACCATGGTCCTATGTCGGAAAAAGCGTAGAATCCTCTCTCTGGGTTGGGGATGAGGTTTTACCTCAAGTTTAGGTATCTTACGAGCTCTGTACCGGTCCGTTGTGGTGAAGAGGGAGTTGAGCCAAAAGGTAAGACTCAGTTTACTGGTCAATCTTTGTAGCCTCTTTGTTGAACTGCAACAGTGATTGTTCCACTTAAATGAGGAAAAAGCAGAAGCTTTTTTATTGGGGACCTCAGACAAATCTGGCACTTCCTTTTCAGGTTGTGTGACCTTGTTTTCCTTATTTTAAAACTTTTGTCAAACAAAGCAGCTTAGAAGCACAGATTCAACTTATTTCAATGGACTCCAGTTACTGCGTCCACTTAGCTCTTGTGTCACACGTGTGACACACACATTCAAAATAAGGCTAAGTGCTACCCACACACTAACTGTGGCTAAGTGCCAACTGCATGCTAACCATGTGCTAAGTTCTACCTGCATGCCAACCACTGCTAGAACTTAGCTGTGTGCTAACTGAAGCTAAATGATAGTTGCATGCTACCCACTTGCTAAATGGGCACCATATGCTAAACGTGGCTAAGTGCTACACACAGTTAAAGTGACTGACTGCATTAAGGTTGTAGCTGTCACCTGACAACTAAGCTGATGTTACAATCCCAGTTTCAGTTCATTTTGTTGGCAGCAGCACATTTCTAAAAGGTTGGAACAGGGTGAGTACCTTGCAATGACTTGTTGTGAACTGATGCCATATTAAGTACCCTATTCTTCACAGAAATCTCATTAAAAGCCTTGGGCTTTGGAAAGCTATGTATATCAATTGATCCGAGATGTACATAGTTTTCCCACTGTCAAAGCCATCATAACAACATCTGAAAATGGGCCATAGTAAAAATCAATGTTTTAATACAAAAAAGAAAGTTGAAATTTATCATGGAATTAAGACTTTTGCACTAAAAACACATTCTATTTTCTTGTAAAATCACAAATATAAAAAAAACTGTAATATGATTTTTAAAAAGCAAATTCTGATGTAAAATTGAAAATTTTGAAAGATCAGTACTTTTTATTATAGGCCTACAATCACAAATGTTGCAAAGTTAAAACTTAATTTTTTAAAAATGAAAATATATAAAATCATCTAAAAAACGTTTTTCAACATATTATTATCAGTCACAAATTTAACATTTATTTATTTATTTATAAATTTTTTACATTACTTTCTGACATAAACCAGCTGCTCTCCACCTCTGTTATTCCACTTTTTGATGTCAGAACTGAATCTCTAATTTCCTCAGAAATGTTCTAGGTAGAAGTTTAGGATCTCTTTAAATGCTCTCACGGACTAGATAAGATGAAGTTGCAGGCCGGATGTGGCCCATGGGCCTTCAGTTTGGCATGTGTGATCTATACATTGCTTGGCTTGATTTTTTTTTTGTTTGTTTTTTTTAAACTCCAAGTTTGAACATGCCAGGTATACCTTTAAAGTAAGTAAGTCTAAGAGATATGCAGCTGACAAGTCGTGACCTGTCACTACATCTGTCACATCCCTCAAGACTGAGAGGAATTCCACTTCCACAGGAAACACATGACATCATGGATGAGATTTACTTTATTTCTACTTTACACAGGCTTATGTCCTTACTTAGACAAACATTATGATTTGAAATTATTCAACCAGTTGTTGATAGAAATTCAAACTTCAACAGCAAATGCCTCGTGGATTCAAATTTTTCAGAAGTTGGAGACTGCTCATCTTTCTCAATAAATGTACCTTTTCATAATTCATACGACCACGTTCTGGTGGTAATTTTATGTTAAACTGAATTTATTTTAGTTTTTAAATCAATGTGGTCCCTACACGAATACAAAGCCTTCACCTTATGGTGGCCATTAAGAACACAGAAATCCACAAAGAAAAGAAGCAGAAGTTTTTTTTTTCCTTTTCAGATTTCGTTTTCTCCGCTGGGTCGGTGTCCCACCACCACACCCACCAGCCCCCTCCACCCCCTCCACCCAGAGCCCCATGTCCCCGCCCTCTCCGCGCAGCTCTGGTCGCGCAGAGATGCTGTTGATGCGGCACAGAGAGCTCAGAGCGGCGGGCAGAGAGCAGCAGCAGCTGGAGGAGCACCACATCTGACAGAAAACACTGGTAAAACTCTGCTCATCAGTTTTTCAGATGGTCTTGCTTCTACTTCTTTTTTTTATTTCTTTGGTTTTTTGTATTATCGCAGTCTTGCTGTCCTGCATGCTCACGTCTGTTTTTTTTTTTTTTTTAATGTCTTTGACAAACTTTCCAATTCTCCACATTTGACTTTGTGCTTCTATTATATTACAAACGTTGAAAATATTTTAAAGGTATAAAGCGCTAAATTTACTCTGAGCAAAGTTTCAGTCAGTTAATCCTTTTAAACAAAGACAGAATATTAACTTTAATTAGGCTCATTATCAGTAGGTTATAGACCTGTTTGGAATACAGTTCAAAGCAATTTTACAAACCTGTTTTGTTTTGTTTTTAATTCTGACCATTTTGATTGCTAGACAGGATTTTGATGTTTCAAAGCCACTTCGTCAAATTTGATCATTTTCTTCAACATTGTTGAACGTTGGTGACTCTTTATAACATTAAACATAACATTAACATAAGTACACTTAAATCCAGTTGGTAGTACAACATTTTCACTGGATCTATAGTAGAAACACTGGTTAAAAAGCAGAAATGCAACAATAATGGATCCACTTTAACATTTTAATAGCCTATACCAAAGTTACTTGATGTCTTGAATCTAGAAAAAAAAGAAGAAAATTTGAAAAAACAGTGAAAACCCCATTAAAGCGAGCTAATGACATTAACTTTAATTATCACTAAATTCTGAAATTATGGTATTACTAAATGTGAACCTGAGTTAAGGTTCTCCTTAATTAAAAAGTTATTTAATTTTAGTCATTTTAAGACCCCTCACTATGTGAGGGCCATCTAAATAAAAGAAAAAACTGCAGTGGTCTGTTACTACAATTAAAAGACACATACCATATTATTATGTTGAAAACATCCATCCACCCATTATCTGCAGGCTACTCGCTATTTCCTATGCAGGGTCACGGATGTTGAAAACAAAGATTTTTATTTCATGTTAGTTCCCATGTTAGTTTCATGTTAATTGATTTTTATTTCATGTTAGTTAGTATGATTTTTGCAGTTTTATCAGATTAATTCAAGTCACATTTCACGACATGAACTCTGTAGACAATTATTTTCTAGCATGTTACACAGTTTAATTTAACATATGTTGAATCGTGGCTACGACAGAAATAGATCTGAATGTATTTCAGGATCTAAACGCAGCGTCATCATTAGCATCATTAGCAGGTGGCTGCTAAAGTCCTAATGCACGATGGCTCTATCTGACGTTAGCGTTGTTGTAGCAGTGTTGATGTGCTTTGAAAAGAACATGAATAAAATGGGGGTGTTTGTTCAGAATATTACACTGCGTTTATTTCAGCTGTAAAGTTTGACGTTATAATTTATGGAAACCGAACCTAGTGGTGAGTACAGGAACTGCACATTTCATCATTCCCGCTTTGGCGTCAGTGTACCTTCTCTCATTACCGTGGAAATAATCAGTTTCACTGAGATACTGAACCATCTGAAACTGGTGGATAAAAACTGACTGTTAAAGTAAATGAAGGTGAAGTGAAGATAAAAGTGAAGTGAAGATTGTTACAGTGTGTCTGAGACCTGCGGTAGTGGCTAATATTGTGACATCAGAAACCAGTTTCATCAAAACACATAAACCACATTTCACACAAACATTGTTACTGTCCTTTGAAAGGTGAAGAAAAGTCATGAGTATCAGCTGAGATGGTACACTGAGGTCTGAGTATTAACAGTTGATGTAAATTAATTAAATCTCCTTAAAGTTTTCCCGGAGAATGACTCTTCTGAGTTGGTTCCAACTATGAGTAAAAGTGCTGCTTTAGCTCACAGAGTCTCTGATCAGGAATGTAAAGAGCTTTTTTTCCCTGTCAAAGCCTATTCAGTGAATTAGCTCTCACTCCTGAAAGGTTCAAATGAGACCAGCAGTGTTAACCTACTTCTTTAAATCTGATCTTAATATCCTTCTGTTCAGGCTTCTTATATTATGTAAGAGAATCAGTCTGCCGCCATTGACGAGGCCTTAAAGAGATAACATTTCTGATATACTTGTGTACATTTGTATAGTGTTTATTATTGTATTAGATATAGTTTATTGTCTTCTATAAAACATTATTCAGTGCTGTCAGAAGTCTTGTTTAATCAATGCTTACCTTACGTTCATATTTTTCAGGTGTCTTTATTAAGATACAAATGAAAAAAAAATGCAGTGACAATATTAAGAATCCAATTAATTGGCTGGACAATTAACTGGATTGTTGAGATTTGACTGACCAATCATTGGCCAGTAGGGACAGGAATTGATAAGATTTTTATGATTCCAATTCCATTTTCAATTCTGCTTAACGATTTGGTTCTTATCAATTCCCTTATTGATTCTCATTAGGAAAAAAAGGACAACAAAGAGGTTAGCATCACCAATATAAAATTTTAATAATAATAAAATAAATATTCTTCTGTAGAAACTAACAAAATAAGAAATTATTCTGTGGCAATTCCCCAAGAATGTCCAACATTTTTCTAATCAAAATTAAAATTCTCCTTTTTAAAAGGATAAAAGCTGAGCACGAAAAATAAAACTACATCAGCCAGTGACAAAAACAATCAAGTCAAATTCAACGTATCACTAAAGTTAGTCCGCAGCGGATCAAAAATACAATATTCATTAATAGTTACTACATGCTGTGTGCGTAAATGTTTCTGTATGTTGGTTGTATTTCCTCCCTTTGATGAAATATCCACTTTGCAAGTATTGCAAGTTGCCCTGTTTTTGTCTTTTTTTGTGAAGTGCAACCAGACTTTCGAGCGTTTTTACCGCTTGGGCGCCATGTTTACTATTGACTGCTGGCTGCATTGGACTCGCCACGGACATTGCATAGCTTATGCAACATGCGTTGTTACATCATTTGTGCCCACTGGAATCAATAAGGGAATCTTTAAAAATTTGACAAACGATTCCAAGGAATTGAAACACTGGGAACCAGTTCTCAATAAGAACCGGTTTTTGATTCCCATCCTTATTGGCCAGTTTTCAATATTTGGCATCATCCACAGAAAATGGTTGATGCCAAGTCACAGAGTGGTCACAGAATGACTTTTTTTGCAAGTCATTCTGTTAGATCACAAATAAACCTTTTTCTCGCCACTGTAACACTAGCTCAAAGATTTTCATTTTGTCTTCATATCTTAACTTATGTGTGTTATTTTCTTTACTTCAGACAATGCGGTATGATGATGTTTTCAGACTGCAGGCTGTCAGTCAACTTGGCAAGGTAAACTTGACAAGTTGACTGACAGCCTGCAGTCTTCCTCAGAAGCGTCATCTAATGTGTTGCTGATGTGTCTTATCAGCTGTTCTTCCGAGACCAACCTGGCAGACCTGTATAACAGAACCAACACAAAGGATCATGAAAAAACACAAAATTCATGCAATGATAAAGCCACACACAAAACTACGACAGCTTCTGGTACATCCCAAAGACAAAATAGAACAGGACGAGAAATGTAACGTCATATATCAGATACCTTGCAAATCATGTGGAAAAACCTACGTAGGAGAAACAGGCAGAACTTTTAAAACAAGGAAAAAAGAGCATCAAAAAGAATGTGAAAAAGAAACGGCAGGACAACTCACAAGGACATGAAAAGAAAAGGCAGAACAGGAAAACTTAAAATCAGCCATATCGGACCATTGCTAGAAAAATAATATCATGAATTGGGACAACACGGGGATCATTGGATCGGAGAGTAATAAATTACAAATGATGGATCAAGGAGGCAACTAAGATCAGGCAGCTGGCCAGGGACACCATGAACCGGGATGAGGGGGTACAGATGCTCTCACACATCTGGGATTCCCTCCTCCAGAGGCCAACACACGGCGAGGGGCGTGAACGGCCTGGCAGATTTGACAGGTTGGTCACATGAAGAACAGCTGATAGGACACAACAACGTCAACATCAGCAATATGTCAGATGGCGCTTCTGAGGAAGACTGCAGGCTATCAGTCAAAACATGTCAAAGTAAATAAAAACGTCATCATGCCACATTGTCTGAAGAAAAGAAAATAGCACAAACTATAACACTGTTTCTCGTGCATGGCGATGAAGTATCAAGAGCCTAACCACTGATATCCTATGTGAAGGAGGGTCTGTAGCAGCTCGTATCGGTCTATGATTGGACCTCTCATAAATTAGTAACTGTGGTGTTTAGTCGTTCCATTTAATTATCTTGGAAGAAAGCATCCGAGTGATGAATCTAGTACGACTGCATTAGTGTGTCTGTGGACTACGTGTCGCTGCTGTTTAACAACCTGCCTCAAGACAATGTTTTTAAAGCAGCACAACAGAACTTGAAACCCCCTCCAAAGAAATTCCTGAAATTATTTTAAAGGCAGTTAAAGTAAAGTATAACAAGACAAATTGCACTTACGCCACATTGTGCATTCACGCCTTTAAACTGTACTAGGACTATGTAAGATGGAAGCGTCAGCGCCCTAATGTCCAGAGAGAAACCAATCCAACCAGCTGCTCCTCTGTATCTTGACTGTTTTTATCATTGATGTGTCTCAAACTACAATTTTAGAAATGTGAAATAAATCCACAACTAAAACAGACAATCAAAATACCAATATTTGTAAGTCGATTTACAGAAAGACAAGCAATTCAAATTCATTTATATTATGACATGGTAACCATGGTAACAGTGTTTACTATGTGGTGTTATTCAGACACGAACTATACTGTGAGATGAAGCTATCTAATGATCACACCAACGTACACCAGCCAGTACTGGACTGACGTATACCAGTCATTACTGGACTGATGTACACGAGTCAGTACTAAAGAGCACAATCTTACCTGGTGTTGCTTTAATTTATACGGCAAGAAATTAACTTCTCTTTAGGGATTATTGAAGAAGTAGACGATTGAATTTAGACAGTCATGCAGTTCTTCAGAAAACATCTTTTCCTTCAGCAGTTATATCAAAGCAGCTGAATTAATGCTGCCGCTGTTCCTTTGATAGTTCACTCATGGAAAACACTTGCAGCTTGAGACAACATCAGTGCGTGCTTACAGACGGCGAGACGGAAGATGGAAATCAGCAGGGGAGCCTCCCGCTTTCACATGCATGACAATAAGGGTGCCTGATGTTATCTCAGAGGAATATCAGTTCTGACCAACATTTCCACCTCAGGGCCTGATGTTTTTTTTAAGCATCAAAACACAACTTCTCGTTGGAGATGATCAAGAGCCTGGTTGATGTTTATATTTGTTGAATCTAAATACACTGAAATGAAGTGATTTGGTTGAGAAACTTTCCAAGGTAATTAATGGGAAAATGTGAGAATTAAGAAGTACTTAAGGGTATCCACTGGATTAATATGTTAACTTACATTTACAAAAAGAAAAGTCATAAAATAAAATAAGTGAACTTTTCTTAAAATTTTTAAAAAAAGCTAAATGTTTCATAAGATTGAGGTCTTTGCACTAAAATCTCAATTGTTTTTCTTGTATAACTGCAAATAAAAAATAACTTTTTCTACAAAAAAGAGAATTTGACAATATCATATTTTTTTCTTTTTTAAAAAAAGGGAATGTTTGTCCTAAAATCTCAAATTTCACCAAAATGACCTTTGTCATGAAATCGAGACTTTTGGACTAAAACCTATTTTTTTTCTTGTAAAATCACAACTTTAAAAGAAATGTTGATGTTTTCTGGAACAAACAACTAATTTTATTGAAAAATTACAAACTTTGAAAGCTAAGACAAATCTTTTCAACACCCGAGACTTCTTTTTATCCTATAATCACAAATTATTTATTTGTGGAAAATAAAAACCTTTTGCAACATTTTGACATAAAATTACAACAGCTGTAAAATTGTAAATTTAAACTTTTTGCCCTAAAAGTTAATTTTACAAAAATCACACATTTTGACAAAAATAATCTTTTAGTTGTAAGATTCTTTTCAACTGTTTCCTAAATCCTGACTTTCTGACATAAACCAGCTGCTCTCCATCTCAGTCTTTAAATGCTCTGAGACCAGATAAGATGAAGTGGTGGGCCGGATGTGGCCCATGGACCTTGAGTTTGATGTGTGGTTTAAATGATGCTGGACAAATGAACAGAAATGAATTACAAGCATCATTTTTTCAAACTGCAGTTTGTTCTCATTAATTCCCATACATGTCAGTCAATGTCCATTAAAAGTTTCCATGTAAATTCTTGAAATTTTGCAAAACTAATTGATAACATCATCAAAAGGGTCAAATTTGGCTGGTCTTAAAGCACAAACAGATAAAATATTACCCATGGGTCATAAAACCTACATTAACTAACTCTCTACGCTAACTATATCTGGTATATCTATTATTGTGTTGCTACAATGTGGAAAATAAGTCACACAACCTCGGCCTGGCCACGAACAGAGAACGAACTCATTCACTGGCAGCTGGCAGCATCAATCATAATAATGCTTCCGTTCACGTTGGGCATTAAAAGTAAGACCTCGACACTTTAAACTGTGTGAAATTTAAAGTGATGACATGAAAAAGTGACCTACCATTGTCAGTAAAGTTGGCTTGTCTACAGTCTTCTATTACAAAAACTATGAACCAGCAAGCAGAGGAAGAAATTTAATAATACAGCCTAATATCAATCAAACTAAAACACATAGGATGTAGAAGTAAAAAAAATATCACTGACTGATCCAAAATAGGCAAGGCTAGGACGCCATCTGACAAGCAGCTGTCTGATTTATGTTGGTCCAGTACTGACTGGTGTACATCAGTCTAGTAGTAACTGGTGTACGTTGGCCAAGTACTGACTCTTGTATGTCGGTCCAGTAGTGTCTGGTGTACGCTGGTCCAGTACTGACTTGTATACGTCGTACCAGTACCAACTGGTGTGAGTTGGTCCTGTACTGACTGGCATATGTCAGTCCAGTACTGACTCGTGCCTCAGTGCAGTACTGACTGGTGTACATCGGTCCAGTACTGATTGGTATTCCACAGTCTAGTACTGACTTGTGAGTGTCAGTTCAGCACTGACTTGTATTTGTCAGCCCTGTACTGACTGGTATTCGTTGGTCGAGTACTGACTGGTGCATGTTGATCCAGTACAGACTTCTGTATGTCGGTCCAGTGGTGTCTGGTGTACATTGGTCCCGTACTGACTGGTATACATCGGTCCATTACTGACTGGTATTCGTTGGTCCAGAACTGATTCCTGTACGTCAGTTCAGTATTGACTCCTGTTTGTCGGTCCAGTAGTTACTGGTGTATGTCGGTCCAGCACTGACTTGTGTACATTGGTCCAGTGCTGACTGGTGTGTTTCGGTCCAGTACTGACTGCTATATGTCTGTACAGTACAGACTCCTGTACATCGATCCAGTAATTACTCCTGTACATCAGTCCAGTACTGACTGGTGTACGGGATGTTGCTGATTGTTCTGTCTCTCTTTTTCTTGCATTTTCTGATTAAACCATCTTTTCTTTCTTCTCTGGTTGCCATGATGTTCATGAACATTAGATAACTTCATCCTATAGTTAGCATGTGGCTAACTTCACATAGTAAACACTGTTACCATGGTTACAACATTGGATTGTTACAAGTTCCTTGTCTTTCTTATCTTACACATATTGGTAGTTTGATTGCCTGTTTTAGTTGTGGACATATTTCACGTGTCCAGAATTGTAGTTTGAGACACATCAATGATAAAAACATTAAAGACGTGGAGGAGCAGCAGGTCTCATTGGTTTCTCTCTGAAGATCTGGCAACGTTGATGGTGACCCTGATGGTGGGTCACCATCAGCACTGCTTCCCTGCAGTCCTAATATTTCAAACCCTGGTGTGAGTGCGATTTGTCTTATACTGCTGCTACGTTTATTTCCATAAACTTTTTTGGGGAGGTTTACAGTTCTGTTGCGCTGCTTTAAATAATAAAGATAAACAAATTGAATAAATAAATGAATAAATGAATAAAGAAGTAAAAGGATACTAGCTGCAGCAAAGAAGACTAGTAGGGGTCCATGATATCCTCAAACTGTAGGTTTGTCCAGGAGCTTCAGTTCGCCTCTGAACTAATTCATAGATGTCATAGAAATCCTGGAACAGAATAATCTCTAGATTCACCTTTATGTTGGTGTGAGTCAGCAGTTTTCCTTCCATGTAGCTGTAAAGACATGATTACTTTATTTAATTCAAAGAGACATTTAATCCAGCTGGTACATCAGTTCTCATTGTCAGACAGAAGTGTAACAGGGGTACAGTAGATAATCTGAAGCAGAATGATCTCAGGTCACTGAGTTCCTTCCTTCTCCTCAGCCCCCCTCCTCAGCCCCCTCTGCGGCCCTCTCCTGTGGTCCTGAACATTACAGTCCCATCCAAGTTGACTCGTGACATGTTGGCATACGTAAAACCTTTCCTCTTCCCGACCTCCCTATGTTCAAGAAGCTCTGACACCAAGAAGAGATCTCTCTGAGGCCTCTCCTTCTTGGCTGTCAGTGAAATTTGTGAGATCTGGAGGGCAAGTGAAGGAGCATTCAATTCCCATACGTTACCTTGGTTTGGTGCTTGGTGGTGTACCTGTCCACACTATTTTTCCCAAGCCAGCGACTCTCAGCCCCCTCCTGCTCCAGGCAGATCAAGGGTAGAAAAGAAAGTTTATTTTAATCCCTGAGGGGATTAAGAACCCCATGAGTGATTAAATGAGACTTCTTTCTCCAAAAGAACAAATTACTGTACCACTACAGACTTGGGAACTATTTTTTGGTGGTTTGTGCAGAACAAAGTAGATTAGGGATATCTCCATTTAGATGATTACTAATCACTTTGCGATCACAGGGGAGGTTGCATATTTCTGCTGCTTAGAGTCCTGCTACTATAATGGAAATTGATTTTTTTGGAACTTTGACTGTGTCTGAGCTGTCCTTTCCCATATATATACATTCACAGTGCCATGAAAAAGTATTCATACCACTTGAACTTTTCTGCATTTTGTCACGTTACAACTGTAAACTTAAATGTATTTAAGGATTTTATGTATTAGAGCAACACAAAGTAGCACATACCTGTAAAGTGGAATGAAAATGATAAGGTCTTCAAAGATTTGCTACAAATAAAAATCTGAAAAGTGTGCCATGCATTTCTACTCAGCGCCCCCAAGTTAATACTTTGTAGAACCACCTTTTACTGAAATTCCGGCTACAAGTCTTTTGTGGTTTGTCTCTACCAGCTTTACACATCTAGAGACTGAAATGTTTGCCCATTTCCTCTTTTTAAAAACGCTCCAGCTCAGTCAGATTGGATGGAGAGCATCTGTGAACATCAGTTTAAGTCTTGTCACAGATTTTCAATGTGATTCAGATATGGACTTTGACTGGGCCTCGTCCTGCTGGAAGGTCAGTCTCCTCCCCTGTCTCAAGTCTTTTGCAACCTCTCACAGGTTTTCTTTCAAGATTGTCTTGTATTTAGCTCCATCCATCTTTCTATCAACACTGACCAGCTTCCCTTTTCCCCTGAAGAAAAGCATCCCCACACCATGATGCTGCCACCACCATGTTTCACAGTGGGGAGGGTGTGTTCAGGGTGATGTGCAGTATTACTTTTCCTCCACACATAGCATTTTGTATTTAGGGCAAAAAGATCAAGTTTGATCTTATCTGACCAGAGGATCTTCCCAAAGTTTGCTCTGTCCCCTACATGGCAAACAAGACTTCTTATGGCTTTCTTTCAACAATATCTTTCTTCTTGCCACTCTTCCATAAAAGCCAGAGTTCTGGAGGACACCACTAACAATTGTGTCCAGATTGTCCCGCCTGAGCTGGGGATCTCTACAGTTCCTCCAGAGTAAGGGTGGTCCTCTTGGCTGTTTCCCTGATTAGTGCTCTCCTTGCCACCCTGTCAGTATAGGTGGATGGTCATGTCTTGGTAGGTTTGCTGTTGTGTCATACTTTTTCCATTTTGGGATGATGCATTGGACAGTGTTCAATGAGATGTTCAAAGCATGGGATATTTTTTTATAAACTAACCCAGCTTTAAACTTTTCCACAACTTTCTCCCTGACCTGCATGGTGGCCAGTTTTGAGTATGTTACTTTTAAAAAGCAATATTATTATTATTATTATTATTTGCATACTATTGTTGATCCCCATGGGGAAATTCTTTCTCCGCATTTGATCCATCTGGGCTGCTGGACCCAGAGCGGTGGGCTGCCATGGTGCGGTGCCCCGGGAGCAGGCTTTAGGTGCCTTGCTCAGGGGCACCTCATCCATTAGTTACTTCTCCCAAAAAGTAACTGAGTTGGTAACTGAATTCCTCCCCTATAAAAGCACCTAATTACCAGGGAACGTTAGTATTGTGTTAATCTTTTTTTTTTGTTTGAGTATGTCTAAGAGGGTTAGAGTTAGCAGAGCTCACATTGGCCACACTGGGGTCTGTATCAAGAAGCAGGATTAAGTTGTCCTGGGTTATTCAGACCTGCCCAGTTCAATTTACCCTAACAAACCCAGTCAGGATAATTGGTATCACAATGCTGTCTATTAACTCAGTAACTTATCACAGGTTTGTCTTATCAAGACCTGTGAATGTGTGCGTTTAAAAGGCAGGTTCTGAAGTAGCAAACCAATAATAATCATGAGCACCATGAGTGTCATAGGAGGAATATAGGGAGCGCCGTACATCACTTTAAGCTGAGGAACAGTGACTCATACCGATAAAATATAAAAAAAGAAAAAGACAATCTATGTGAGAAATCTAACATTGTTGCTGCTGCCAGAAGGAGGCAAAATTTCTGGCAATGCATAACGGACAGCGTAAATGTGTAAGTTGCACATACATCTGACACTGATCACAGCTGTGAATCCCATAAAATCAATGTGTTGTGCTAATGAATAGAATATACGACAATTAGTCATGAAGTCATCTTCCCCAGATGCAATCCTTCAGGGTGTCAAGGACGTTGGAGCAGGTTAAAAATAAACCTTAAAAACATCATTGTGTCCTGTAAGTTGGTCCTTCAAATATAACGTGAGACTGGAATAAAGCTTGAAGCCTTGGTCACTATTAAACCACATCCACATTCCAAGTTAGTGGCCTGAAGACGGTTAGAGACTTTATTCATCCCAATGGGAAGTTCACAGTGAATAAAATGAAATGAATAAAATCGATCCAGATATTGAGCTGTGATAGAAAGTAGTGGGCCAATGCATGTAAACTTAAACTATAACAATTTACAAAAGCAAGATGTAATTGTGGTACCTGGAATCAAACCCACTACCTTGAGGTTGGCAAACTGTTGCTCAGGCTTTGGAGCTACAGACTCCTGCTGTGTAAGAAATATCAAAACTCACCTTATGTTATTCTTCCATTATTAGCTCACATCTGGGCGATATATTCCCAGTGAGCAAAAGCTCTCCATGCAGTGTTTTGCAGATAAAACTTTTTATATCTTGCCGACGTCTGCAAGATGTATGTGTGCTGTCCAATGAATGTATATAATAATATAATGCTGTCTGGGAGAGCACATCATTGTCCCCGAAAAGCTGATTGGCCAGTGGATGGGGCTTCATATAGTTACCCTGCTAGAGAGCAGGTTAGCCATTCAGCATATGTTACCCCTGTGACGTACCTTGATAAGAGATTACCCAGTTTTGTGATACAGAAAACCCAGGGTTAACCCTGAAGTTACCACGCTAAAGAAAAATTTATCTTCGGGATACAAAACCCTGGCCTGTTATCATCATCAGCAACAGTGTTTTTGGCCACTAGTTTTGTAGAATCGTGTGCCGTTGAGAGATGCTTCATTAGATTAGAGTTGCTTATAACAGATGTGGACAAACATTGCACTCCGGGACATAATGTACACTTCACATGTACGTTCTTGCCTTTTACGTCAAGGAGAATATAGCAGCGTCTGTACTTCCACTTTGAAAATGCCAACCTTCCCTCCAGAGTCACCATTGCTGCAGCTTATCTCTGCTAGATTGGGTGTGTGATTTGTGTAAACTGATCACTGCCTCTGATTGGCTTACCATGAAAGCTTACTCTACCATAGCCAATCATCATCATTTATGTGGTTGTCTTGCCCCTCCCTCCTCCCTCACCAAAGAAAAAAAACAAAAACCTTTGCAGCTCCTGTGGCTGAGAGCAAAATCAGATGACAAGAGCTTCAATAAGCAGCTTTAGTTTATAATGCACCCCATTTAATTGTCGGTAACAGCATTGTAACAATGGAAGTAGTAATTAGTTTGATTACCCGTTACTGAAAAAAATTACTTCTGAAGGCAATTGATTTCACTGAATTTTATTTAGGGGTATCAGAGTACAAGGGGCTGAGTACAAATGCACGCCACACTTTTCTGATTTTAATTTGTAAAAAGTTTTGAAAGCTATTCATCATTATCATTCAACTTCACAGCTATGCTCTAGTATGTGTTTGTATCTATCACATAAAATCCCAATAAAATACATTTAAGTTTGTGGTTCTAAAGTCACCAAATGTGAAAAGTTCAAGGCGTATGAATACTTTTTCAAGGCACTACATATACATACATACCTATGTATGCCTATCCTTGTATTTCCTCAACCTCTCCCACAGTGAGAGAGCTGATATGGACAATAAAGCGCTGGAGCCCGACTCTGTGAGCCTCCCCATGGAGGAGATCGTCATATGCAACGGGGGCGGCCAGCCTTTAGCTCAGACTCAGCTACACCAGGACGCATCCGTGCTTTCCCGCCTGAAGAAGGTTGACAACGATGTTACTGATGCGCAGCACTTCTCTCACCTTCCCAAACGCTCAGCCGTGAACCTGGAGTTCATCAACCTTTCCTACACCATCCAAGAGGGGTCATGCTGGAGGAGAAGAGGTAGTAAATGTGCATATGTTTCAGCCCTTCTGTACACAGATCCAGTATGTTATCACATCTCCTGTATCCCGGTCTGAAGCTCCCTTTAGTTTACTCTGTGTTTCTGTAGAGGACCACTGGGCACAAAAAGACGTGTTCTTTTCTTTGTTGTTTCTCCTGTACAGAAATTGTAAAAACGTCATAATAATTCAAGTAAGAATTAAGACTTCAGTTTGGTGTTTGGCAACAATCCTTTTTTCTTTTGAGTTGTTCCTCAGGTGGAAACTGTAGTTTCAGTTCATTTACAATGACAGTCAAAAGACATAAAAAAAAACTAAATTTGTCAAACTTGACTGGACAGATCAGAATTTAAAAAAAAAGAAAAAAAGAAAAAACATTTGCTGCCCCTGATTGGAGGAATGGCATCATCGGAGTTGTTAAAATGTTTGCTCTTATCTGAGTTTAGCTGAAGGTCTGTATGTCCAGCTCCTTGGTTGCTCCCGTCTTTTGAACAATCAACCCATCGAGGTCAATACTTAAACTGAAAGTTTTTAAAGCAGGGGTGTCAAACTATATTTCATCCTGGGCCACATCATCACCATGGTGATCATTAAAGGATCGGTTATTGTTTACTTACTAGTTCTGTTTTCAGACTTACCACTAGTTCCTGGATTCAGTTGTAGAGTAAAATTTTATCACATAATCTCAAATTTTGCAAAATTATGAATAAAAAAAAAGTTTACTAAAATCACAAGTTTTGATTTAAGACAATTGCAACTTTTAATTGTAAAATCAAACTTTTACTAAATCCTGACTTTCTGACATAAACCAGCTTCTCTCCACCTCAGTTATTCCACTTTTTGATGTAAGAACTGAATCAAACAGGCAGTCACATTAAAATCTTGTCTTTGTGCATTCTCATAGACCAGATAAAATAAAGTGGTGAGCTGGATTTGGCCCATGGGCCTCGAGTTTAATGTATGTTTTAAAGGAACAGAACAATAGAGCATCATCAGTATAAATATAATAAGGGATGCTGCTGAAATAGCATGTTTCCCTTCACCTTATTTAGTGTCTTTAATGTTTCCTTTATTATTTCCAGGTTTCAAAGCTTTATTGAAATGCCTTTCTGGGCAGTTCTGCAGCAGACAGCTGATAGGAATCATGGGGCCCTCAGGGGCTGGGAAGTCCACTTTGATGAACATCTTAGCTGGATACAGGTGAGACAGCAACACTTCTGTCATACACATGGTGGAAAGACATGGCTAGTGCAGTGCAGATGTATTATAGTAGAGAAGAGGTATCAAACTCTATTTTAACCTGGGCCACAACATCACTGTAGTTACCATTAACGGAACAGTTATTATTTATTTTCTCAACTAGCTATGTTGTCAGATTTCCCGCTTGTTCCTGAATATATTTTGTTTTGTTTTGGTCACTACCCACAGTTCATGACCATAGGTAAGGGTAGGAACATAGATCTACCTGTGAACAGAGAGTGCTTTTTTGGCTCAGCTCTCTCTTCACCACAACAGACCAGTATAGAGTTCACATAACTGCATAAAAAAGCAAATATTGTAACATTATCACAACTCTCTTTTTTGTTTTAAACTGAACATTTGTCATAAAATTTCAAATTTCACAAAAATTGTGACCTGATCATAAAATTAACTTTTGTACTGAAATCACTTTTTTTTGTAAAATCACCAATTTAATAATGAATGTTTACCTTTTTTGTAAAACAACAACAACAAAAAAACAAAAGCTAATTTTGTCACAAACTTTTCAAGAACTTATTATCATATAATCACAAGTATAACCAGATTTGGCCCATGGGCCTGGAGTTTGACATACATGTAGTATAGTATGGTGCGGTGTGTTTCTGTCTTGCTTGTTGAACTGTTTGGGGTGTTTTGTTCTTGCTGCTCAGGGAATCAGGGATGAAAGGTCAGATCCTGGTAAATGGGAAGCCCCGGGACCTGAGGACATTCAGGAAGATGTCCTGCTACATTATGCAGGACGACATACTGCTGCCACACCTCACTGCCAGGGAGGCTATGATGGTTAGCTCTCACTGAAAACTTCATCTTTGAATTTCTCTTTGAGGATCACTAAAGTATTTTTGAATGGAATTGAGTTGAATGTCAAAGCACTTTTTTACTTTGAAGTTGAATTTAATTATTGTTATTCAGTTTCTGATAGATCTGGTTCATTGTCCTGTGCTTTTGTTTTTTATGTGATTACAGCACATATTTTTCTTTCCTGCAGGTTTCAGCCAATTTAAAGCTGAATGAAACTACAGATGTGAAGAAAGAACTTGTGAGTTGAACGACATCCACTTAACATGAAAAAGCGAGCTAAAATAACAAAGAACATTTGGCCCCAACACGGCCCACATTTGGCCCTGAACTGGGTCACATGACCACCAGACCACACAGGCCAGAAGTAATATTTGGTTCATGACCTTTTGACCAAATGTGGCCAAAATAACACATGGTAGCAACATAACTGATACATGGGTGCCTAAAGTGGTCCTGGTTATGCCTAAACGTTCCTGCTGTCTAGGAAGTGAGCTGAAATCTAAAATCTGACCGTAAAGTAGGGATATTTTCAGCCATCAAATGACTGGAGTTCAGCTTTGCATCCATCACAACTTCAAAACCAGTAATTATTAATATTATTTATTTAACAAAGACCAAGAATCACAAAGAAAGGTTCCTCCAGAAAACCACCAGATTTGGTATTTCCAGAATGATTGAATCCCTGTGGGCGTGCTGATAGACGGAGTTAATGGCTCATCAACACACATGGCTGTTGTCATTGGTCAGACACACACGTTTGAAAGTAATCAACAGATTATCAGTGCCGCATTTTCTACATTTCCTGTAAACAATTAGCCTAGAAATCTAGATGTACCGTTCACAGATTTGAATGATCTGGGCAGGTCTCTAGCAAACCTCCGTTGGAGCTCATTAACTATCTCCAAAAGTCTTGGGGAGCCAAACAGATCAGTCTGTCGTTGTTGAGTGTCTCTGAGAGGACATAATGTGATGACAGCAGAGCTGAGATATTGTAGTATGGATGGTAAAAATTTGAATCAACCATTTGAATCAGCGTACTTTGTGGCCCTTAGCAAATACACATCTGAACTGACAAGAAATTCATATGGAGTTCCCCAAGGCTCCATCTTGGGGCCTTTCCAATTTAACAT
Organism: Arrhamphus sclerolepis; assembly: GCA_037176975.1. NCBI lineage: Eukaryota > Metazoa > Chordata > Actinopteri > Beloniformes > Hemiramphidae > Arrhamphus > Arrhamphus sclerolepis. The sequence goes on along the minus strand of JBAMYA010056684.1, from coordinate 5,507 downwards.
CTACATTCACCCACTAGCTCAGATTTTAATAAACAACAAGATAAGATACCATAACTATGCAGACACACAGCTTTACATTAATGTAAGGGTGACTATGATCCCATGCAAGTATTGAAGAGATGCAAGGAACAAATCAATGAGTGGGTATTACATAGTTTTCTTCAGATGAACAGAAAACTGAAGTTGAACTTGTAGATCAGTCTATCCTTGTAGAGCATCTCTCAAAGGACTTAACCTGATGACGACAGAACTGAGACTTTTGTGCAATCGTTTGAATCAGCTTTATCATCAATAGTTAACTAAAGACTTGGACTTCTGTAACAATTTCTTTGCGATTGTGGTGACTGTGGTTTCTAACATTTACAGATGTTAGAAACATCTGGTAAACACGATAAAAAAGCTATTCAAAAATGAATCTGAACATAATTATGTGTATCTGTAGTAGCTAACATTAGAGAAAAACCGTGGTTAGGTTTTCAACGTCACACATTATGTCTTCTCTCACCAGGCAGTGTGGGAAATATCCCCTTGTGTGTCTGATCCAACCCTGGATAGATTCCAGAGAAATATCCTCACATGCATTCACCATTGCCTCCAGGTGATTGTGCTGTGTCTGTGGGTTGCGGTCATAGACTCTCCACCGCCATGCTGAGATAAATTCCTCTATTGGATTTAGAAAAGGGGAGTATGCTGGCAGAAAAAGGACCCTGAACCTGGGGTGGTCATTGAACCAGGTGCGAACCAGAGCAGCCCGATGGAAGCTCATGTTATCCCAAATGACAACATCATGGGCTTGCTCTGGTTGCCGTGGCTCCCCTTCTTGTTGGAGAATGTTATTGTGCAGCTGATCTAGAAACTGAAGGAGTGGCAGTGGAGGATGGCAGTGGAGGATGCCACAGTTGCTAATGGCTGCATACATGGTGATGTTGCCCCCCCTCTGACCGGGAACTTGGATGATTGCACGGTGTCCAATGATGTTGCGGCCCCTTTTGCGCCTTTTTGTGAGATTGAACCCTGCTTCATAAATAAAGATGTATTTGTGTGGGTCAGCCATTACATCCATCTCAAACATTGTCTACAGGAATCAAAAAACACAAATTTTACTTCAAACATATATGTGTATTGGAATAGTATAGCATTTCTGTGCAGTCCAATTACCTGCACATATTGGAATCGTTGCTCCTTAAAAGGCACGTGGTAAAGTTGCTTGTCCTTATATGGTTCGGCTGTATTACCCGGTCAATGGTGGAAAGGCTTATGCTGTTAGTCCCTAGAAATATTTCCTGGTCTTCAATAATGCGGGTTTGAATCTCCCTCAAAGTGATGGCATTATTGCCAATCACCATATTTATCAAGGCAGTCTTCTGCTCAGCAGGGAGCAATCGCCGCCTACCCCCAATAGATGGCTGCCTCTCAGTTCTGCAAAAATTACCATTACTGACCTATGGTGTACTATGGCACAGTATCCTGTAGTAAAAACTACACAGCGGTGGATATTCAGTCTGTATGTACTACAACATTACTGTGCATGTACTGTGATACAATACATAGTGACAATGAGGCAAATGACCTGTTTTCCGTCCTGAAAGTACGGCTTAGGTTTGGCTGGACTAGTTGGCCAGCTTCTTTCATTGTCCTCCCATGTACCACCACATGATGAACAACAGTGGCACGGATTTCATCAGAAATTACTTGTCTTTGCTGTCCTCTGTCGCCCAATGTGAGCTGGGATAGGCTCCAGCAGACCCCTGTGACCCTGAACAGGAAATAGCGGGTATAGATAATGGATGGATGGATGCTGTCCTCTGCCTCTTCCTCTTCCTCTTTCTCTTGCTCTTGCTCTTGCTCTTCCTCCCTCTTGTCTCTCAACCTCTGCATGGTTGGGATCCATTGGGATATGAGCATGCCTCTAAACTCTATTTATTGACCCCCAATTCTGATTGGTGTGTTAACAATTTTCAGGTTGAGTGTTTTCACCTTGAGAAGGGTGTGGTCTCTGAGTTTATGTTATGATAACTTGAGTTAATTATATTGAGAGCATGTGTTTGCTGAATGAACACGTAGTGCAATGAATGATTTATTTGGTCACTTTTGTGTGAGGTTTTGCAGAAAGTGTTTTGAATATTGAGACGTGTGTGGACACAGGTGAATTGTGTTTGAGGTTATGGGAAATGTGTGTGTGTGCTTCTGGGAATGATGAAAAGGTTTGGGTGTTTGTGCTACAGGAACCAGGTTTTGTGTTTTAGCAATCGGGAAAAACTGTAAACATACATTTATGCATTATTTTTGTCTGCATGCAAAAAGCCACTGGAGATATTTTACATCGTGAAATTTTATTTTATCTTAGCTTTTTGTTGTTTTTGTTTTGTTTCTAAGTCTGGAGGTTGATCCTCTTTTTTCAGAATTCATATTTAAATAACAGCAAGAAAGTAATACATTATCCAAATATTCTTCTGTACTGTTGTTTGTTTAATAGATGAGAAAAATAGTTCAATAAGATGACAGATTTATGAGCAGTTTATATGCACCAATAATTATTTTCTATGTCTTATACTCAAAGTTTGTGTTCCATTCATGAATTCTTATTTACAACTTTTTTCAATACAATTACCACTGCAAATAATATTAATAATAAAATAACAATAATATTAGTTATTAGTGGTTATTTGCTTTTTGCTTTTTCTAGTAATAATGTGGATTTTCCTGGTTATAGACAAATGACTTGCTATTTTGTTTTATTGTTTTATTTTGATATTATGTGATTGATGTTTCTGAGAAGATTCTGAACTTTGAAGAGCATCTAACATCAGAACACTAAACTTAACGTCATCTCTTTTATTTAATAAGAGATTCAGACGCAGTCTTGTCAAAGAAAACTGAGCATGCTCCTGACCTTACGCACCAGTAACTCGTCTTAATGGTTTTCTTGATGTTTTTGGTCTCTCGTCAGTGTGGAGGAATTTTGGTCACCATATCTTTACAGACATTTGTGGGCATCTTGTCAGGTAGCATTTAAAACAGAGTAAGGTCCAGTCTGAACTCTCTGCCATGGCAACGCCTGCTTCCTTCCCTCTTCTTCTTCTTCTTCTTCAGACTTGCTGTCGTAGACATTGGTGGTGTGTTTGGGATCCTCAACCTTCAGCCAAGTTCTGTCTGTATGACAGATGAACTTTCATTTGGACTCCAGAATTCTTCGATATGCAGTTCACCGTCAACTCAGTGGCTGCAGGGTGTCCAGGTCCTGCGATGGAAAACAAGAAGATCACCCCTGGATGACTGGAACAGGGTTTTTGTGATGATCGACCATGTTTGGTTTTCTTTAAACATGAAGCTTTATTAGAAAGTGGAGGTGTTGTCCTGGCAACCCTCACAGAACAAGCAGTTCTCCAGTCTTTTCTGTGTAGGTGTATATTTATTTAAAATCATGTACTTTAACCCTCCCTCCTACAAATGTCCACAGCATCGCTGTTTATTTGCTTTGAATAGGATGATGTCAAGTGCTGCTGAACTGAATCGTGGTTTCCAGATGGTGTTAGCAGCACAACTGCTCGCATTCAATTCTCTGAATGTGTTTTTTCACACTCTGCTTCTGCATTTTGTCCTGTATTTCCTGTTTTGTTGCTCATCTGATGTTGCATTTACCTAATTTAAGACTCAGTAGTGCATTGCATTTCTTTATGAGGTCCTCATGTGTGTTTCTCACTTCCCTCAGACTGTGTCCATAAAGAGTTGCACAGCCGCCTTGTAATGCCAGACACAGGAAATTCAGAGAGCAGTGTGTACGCCGTGGCCAACGTTCCCACCAGGGGGCCGACCTCGCTGCACCGCTCCACCGTCGACTGTCGAAGCAGCTCAGCTGATGAGGCTGATGGAGAGATCGTGACCCTCAAACCCAGCTCCTCTTCATGCCTGTACTCCAAGAGATGAGTCGCTCTGATCAACAGTCAAGGCCTCCCAGCAGAAATAATAAAAGAATTTAATTCTGTCCAGCCAGAAGCTGAACACCAGGAACATTTATTTCATGCTTTCAGCTTTTTGAGCGTCGTCTCTCATCTGAACTGATCTGTCTTTGGAACTTAATTTCCATTAAATTACAACTTCAGTGCCTCATTGATACATACATATGACTATAATCCACAAATTTATACCATATGATGAATGCATTTGATTCATTTCATTGTTTAGCAGAGTACCTGCTCTATACACGTATAAAAAAAATGGTACAGTTCCCATTTAGTTTGTACGGAAGAGTATTAGGGCCACTGAAGAAAAGAAAAATAGAATTCTGAGAAAAAAGTCGGAATTCTGACTTTTTTTTCATAATTTTCTCTCATAATTCTGAGATTAAAGTCCACCTGGTGGATGTAATATGCCAGTTTGTTATTAGTGTGGTCATTGGCAAGCCAGGACTTTGTAATGAGAAGGAAGTAACCTCATAATCCTTATCTGTGTCTGAAGTGTGAAAATGTGTTTTAAGTTTTGAAAATCACTGTGTGTAATGTTTTTCAAAAAATGTGAAGCTGAATTTGTGCTGACTGTTTTGCTTCCTAAGTGTTAAGATTTGTTAACTGTCTGAAAATTTTCATTTTAGTGTGTAAGCAATTGTAAAAAACTGTAATAAAATGGTTGAAATATTCACGTTTGTTGTGTTACGTTAAGTAACAGTTGTGTCGCTGTCATGGTACTGATGTCTTTCTTTTCAACATGTGGTCTTCTGTTTTCTTTCTCAAGGTGCTTACATACTCAAATTTAAAAAAGAGAAGAGTTAGTTCTTTAATCTCATCTCCCAAATTAGACATTTTCATTTTTATTAAATGTTATTTTTCCATTTTTAGACTATTGTAAACAATGTGGACTAAAATATTCATATTAAAGACCCTTCACTCATCTTCACCACTGATGAAAAATGTAAATTAAACCAATTATTTCTAATCTCTGATGTCATTATTGTCATTTTTATCTTGTTTCTTTTATTGCTGTTATTAGCGAATGTTTTAGATCAACTTTGTCTTTGTCTCGATATGAGGTCTCTTGGTCTCACAATGTCTCAGACTGGCCGAGCGGTCTTTGATTTGTAACCTATAATATCCAGGCAGGCACAGTTTTTTTTTTTGTTTGTTTGGTTTTTTGATCTCATCATACGCCCCCTTCAAGTGGCACCAGTCACATGAATGTTGTGTCACAGACGACGCTGGCACTCGTCCTCTCACGCCCTCACTCCCCCCTCCCCCCTCTAAATCACGTCACGGATCCATGGAGGAGGACGGTGTTCCTGCACACGGTCTATCAATTTGTGTTTAAAATTTAAAATTCATGTTTCATCTACAAATTAAGTACAATTCAAATCCATCCGTCCATCCATTAACTCCCGCTTATCCGATGTCGGGTCGTGGGGGCAACAGCTTGAACAGGAAAGTCCAGACATCCCGATCCCCATCCACCTCCTCCAGCTCTTCCGGGGGAATACCGAGGCATTCCCAGGCCAGCCGAGAGACATAATCTCTCCA
>JBAMYA010056652.1:0-29628 GCA_037176975.1 Arrhamphus sclerolepis | reverse complement strand
TGATGTCACTCTCTGGTAGAGTAGGGGCCTGCAAAAGTGAAGCTGAGACACAAAATATATATATATATATATATATATATATATATATATATATACACACACACACACACATATATATGTATATTGTGGGATACTGTGTCTGTTAAATACATTTAAGATATTGTAAAATTATGTTTTACTTCCAGATTTGGCACACAGCAAGGTACCAGGATCTGAAATCTGGGACTTTCTTTTGGCCGGGATCAGATATCAAAATCAATGGCAGCTTTCCTGACATATATCAACCGTACGATGGGTAAGGCTTCTGCTTTTAAAACCATGCAGGTGAAAGAGGATTTGATTTGTGCAAATGAGACATTCTAATTAGTAACTAGATATGCATCAAAACAGACGCCAAAAAAGCATTTTGGAGTCTATTGAGAAAAGAAATGTCTCACCAGAGACTATAAAGTGTTTATTAATTGTGGATACTGCCTAATAAGATACTATCTCGTGGATATTACCTAGCTGTTAAATGCAGCTGCAGTCAGCAGACTGGTTTGTGTTTCCTGCTTTATGTGTGTTCTGTTTTCTTGTGTGCCAGTATTTGCTATGCATTTTGTTCTAGTTAAAGAATCATAATGAAGTTGACAGCCACCACTGAGATGATTCAAGTAGTCTGTAATTAATGGCATTTAGGTAATCGATGGTGTTGTTTTTGGAGTTTTTCATGTGTGCCTGTGCAGAAAAGCACATCAAAGTGCACTTTGATTCACACGATACCCTTTTCTCAAGTGAAAGAGTATCATATTTTACTTGTATGTATGAAACAAAAAATTTTAAAAAACACCTTCAAAGAGGTAAAATATAAAAATCCAAACATGTCAGCACTACGTAGTAAGTCTGAAGTTTTGTCAGCTTTGTCAGACGTCATATGTTAATGTAATAACTTTGTGACATGTGATACCAGTTCAAGTCTGACGTAAGATGAATGTTTTTACCCTGCAGGGTTACATTTTGGCACAAGTTTAAAACACTATAGCAGCTTCTTGGCTGACTGACACACTGGAATTCCTTGGTTCTTCTTCTTCTTACTGAACAATCTGTTTCCATCTTTCCTTTTGTTTTACATCTTACTCCATCATATCCACCAACTGCATAACGGTGCATTCGTACATGTGCATTAGGTGCGATGTCTGCATTGGTCTCCGTAGAGTTTGAATGGGCTGACATCATCTGTTGCTGAAATTAAGCGGGGTTGTGTGCATTGCAACAAATCCGATGCTTCCATGCATCAACGTGTGCATAAGCTAGCGCTGTAGTCTCCAGTCTATAAGAGGTGGTCTCACTAGCGTCTTGCAGATCATTCCCTTCACTCTTGCTGCTATGATTCTGTCACAGATAACTCGATCCACTCCACACTGCCCGCACTCTCTTCTTCACCCCTTTTCCACACTGCCATTACTCTGAGTGGTTGAGCCCAAGTATTAAAACTCCTGTACCTCCTTCCTTTCTCCTTCGATCCTCCTTGGATCCTGCTTCTCCCTTTCCTTTATACAAAATTACTTTTGCCTTGCTGTGATTAGCTTTCCCCTACTTAAGCTCACAACAGATCAGTGTCATGAGAACGTAGAAGCTTCAGTTGACCAAAAGGCTTCGTACATACCAGAGTAGGTCCGAATCGAGGCCGGGCAGCGTTCTGACCAGCAAAGAACCGAACTGGAGTCCACATGGACCTCCAGAAGGTGGTCTCGGTACGGTTCTTTAGTCCGCACCAAATTAAACTGGTCTGCTTTCACACCAGCCCAAACGAACCGCACTTGCAGGTGTTCCAGACTCCAGTCCATTTTAAGTGGACCAAATGGTGTAGGTGTGAAAGCACCCTTAGACACAAGGGACTGACGGATTGGTTATCTAGGTCAGTCAATCAGAGTTACTTGAAGCTGCGAGGGCTAAAGTTTATCAGGAAAAAAATTAATAAGGATTGAATGGGGAAATAAGGGTGAGAAATATCAAGTGTGGTGTGAGAATGGGTCAAATTGCATGACTGTCAAACTCAAAGCGTGACGCTTGGCAGCTCTGTGTTGTGATTATACATGGCATTTTGTTGGTTGCCATGGCATGTTATAACATTTTTTTTAACCATTTTTTAATTGTGTTTGGGCCGTTAAACTACATGTCTAGAATTTATAGTCAAAAATAATGGATCAGAGATCATAGTTAAGGTTCAAAATATATGTTATGATTCAGCTATTTTCCCATTAGTAGTTGCCATTTTGAAAAACAACATCAAGCAGCCCTGAGTACAACCCTCTATATAACCTCTTTTGGGTATCATGATGGAGGACCAGTTATCCTTCTCTCGGCCGTGTTGCTTTGCAGTCTAGCTGCGTTCTCTCTTCAACTTCCTAACCTGCGCCTGAATCACGTCCAGGTTGCACTGACTTGTACGCTGATTTAACTGCACTTACTTTGCATTTGCTATGTTACTGTGGCTTGATTGTATTTCCTCTGTTGTAAGTCACTCTGGATAAAAGTGACTGCTAAATGTAATGTAATAACCTATTTTTCATGTTTGCTGGGGGACTCATTGGCTTGACGCTGGTTTGATCCCTTCAAAAGATGCCTTCTAAGTTTCTTCTATGACTATTTTTGAATCTTACAATCAGTGAGCATGTTATATAGTAATACAAAGCTAAAAAAAATAAAGGTTTTCCAATGCCCATCACATCACATTGGCACTGTGTCCAAAATTATTAGACAAGTTATTTGTTTGAGGATTCATTTTATTACTGAACAGCTGCAATGATCTTGATCAATCCAAAATGTTAATAAACCTCAAACCTGAATATTCCAGACTTTGGTTTTCTTAGGAGAATATCTATGTGCCCACAATGGTGCACAACTTTTAGTGTGCAGAATTATTATGAAAAACAAACAAAATCCATCTCACATATATTCAAGAAAGAATAAACAAACAATTCAAAATTTCCAAACAAAAATTTCCCACATTTAGAAAAATAAAAAAGACCAATACTGCCGCCTTTCTTTCCAATACTTTTTGAATATTTCTCAGCTGTGGGACGAATAAAGGAATTCTTATTCTTATTCCTGAACCACTGCTTGAAAAGATGTCTTATAAAAACTGGCAGTAGGTCTGGGAGTTGAGTTTGCGTCCATCTTCAATCTGAAAAGGTTCAACTAGCTCATTATACTCACTTGGCAAATAACTGTGCACGCAATGTAATCACTTCAAAGGAATTATAAATTAAGAAACTCATATCCCTCCTTGCCGCGACTTGACGGAATGCTGGAAATAAAAGAATATTGAAGTCGAATCACTAAACCGCACAGTTGAATGAAAGATGTTTGGGTTTGCCAGATGTTATCCCCTATCAGGCCCCAGGGAATTCAGCTCTTGCAATTCTTCTGACGTCTGACTGATTTTGTGATCATCCAGAGATGATATCTGTGGAACGTTAATAAGAACATACTTTTTCAAGGAGTGCACTATTCTAAACATCTTTTCTCCATTTGGAAAATACAAACAAATACCATCAATGTGGGTAAATGAAGGTTAGGTTTCAAATGCGATACTTGTTGCCTTCCACATCCTACCTGGCATATTAACCCATCCATCCATCCATCATTCATTCATCCATCCATCCATCATCCATCCATCATTCATTCATCTATCCATCCATTATCCATCCATCCATCATTCATTCATCTATCGATCCATCATCCATCCATCCTACCATCATCTATCCGTCCATCATCCATCCATCCATCATCCATTCATCCATCCATCCACCTATCCGGGTCTGGGTCACGGGGGCAGCAGAATTAAACAGAGAGACCCAGACCTCCATCTCCCAGATAGATAGATAGATAGATAGATAGATAGATAGATAGATAGATAGATAGATAGAATGTTATTAATCAACATTTAGAGCTACCAGAGTTTGCTGCTGCTCATTGCTGCGCATGTTCAGCCACCTCCTCCAGCTCCTCTGAAAGAAAATACCAGCCGAGAGATATAATCTCTCCTGCGTGTCCTGGGTCTTCGTGGGTCTTAGAAATGCAACATGCGTGCATTTGTTGACAAGCTGATCAAATAAGAACCGATGAATCCTGAGGGCTCTATTGCGACATATGAACCAGTGTTTTGTGTGTTGATAGTTATCTAAAACTGATGCAATAGTTTTAAAACATTTTTCTTTTCAAATGCATGTCAAATTTTGCATGTTTGAAAACTTAAAGTTGAATTCATTAACAAATGGTGTGAGAACGAGGGCGTAAGAAAAACATGTTGAAAGAACTTGCACTGTCCTCCACTGTAGGACTTAAGACAGGTTATAGTAGACAGAGTTTTTTTCACTTATTTGGTTACATTTATTCTTTCCTCTTGTTTTTTATGCTTTATAATTACACATTTTCTGGGTTAGGGTTAGCTACTGAAATCTAGCAAAAACAAATGGTTTAAAAAAAAGTAACAAAACACCTCCTAAAGATGTTTTAAGATAAGAGGCCCTGTTGACAGGAAACATACCAGTATTTTCCTGATTGCCAAGGTAACATGAACAGTCACCATGTAAACAATGAGACATGATGGCGCCAATTAGCCGATTAGTCCCTGGTAGAAAAAGGTTGGGACGGAAACAGCGTGAGCCAAATTCATCACCTGTCAACATTAGAAATGGAGGACTACATCTGATCCTCCTGATTATTTCCTTTATTTTTTTTTTTGCTCATCTGATTTGCTCATCTCGCTGAAAGATGATTCACGAACTACATGCTGAAGTTTAGGAGGGGCAGAGAAAAAAAGGGTTCAAGCAAATTAATGACAAATTCTTGTATGGTTTGATTCTCCACAGCAACCACAAACATACAACATACATTGTAAGATGATAATTGACTGAACTATAAAATATTTGAATATTATAACAGTTTGTTCAATCACATGTCTGCACATACACACTCAGAAAGCATAAAAGTACCATGATTATATATATATATATATATATATATATATATATATATATATATACATACACATCTGTTTAGGATAAAATTCTCTTTAAAACCACATTTACTCCTGTGGACTGTTTGTTTTCCCAGCAAAGTGCCATTTGAAGAACGAGTATTTACTCTCCTGAAGTGGTTGCAGCTGCCAGATAATGAAAGGTTTGTGCTCTCTTTCAGATCACTACTTTCAAACAAAAAAGAAAAAAAGAAGAAGAAAAAAGGTTTGCATATTTGATCTGGTACCAAGCAATGTAATTATCTCTTTACAGGCCAGATTTCTACACGTTGTATCTTGAGGAACCTGATAAATCTGGACACACCTTCGGTCCGGTCAGCGGAGGGGTAAGCTCACAAGAATTAATTAATCAAAGGATTATAAGGAAGCTAAGTGAATCAGGTGTCCTCTGTTTCCAATTTGTAATGAGTGTAAAAGGAAATCATGTTTGAAGGACTTTCGACAAAGCATCTTGTTGCCTGGGGCCATAGGGGCAACTGGTCTACTTCCAGTTTTATTGGCCACCTGAAGTGACCCTCTCCTGTTACTTGTCTGTGCTTGTCTGTGCCCATTTACTGACACTAATTTGCCAAATATACTGCCCTGAATTCATTCAAGCAAATAGCTAACAGCCTCCTCTGATTGGATAATTACTGCATGGATGCATGGAGGTTTCATCTTGGACAAGTTATCCAACTCCAACTGATGGAGCGAGCAGCTTCTCATTTCTTCTAATCTTCAAATATGTCTGAAGACACATCCTCAGACATATGTTCATCTGTTTCTGAAGCATCAGATTATTGGTCTCAAGCAAAGAAAACATCGAAAGGAGGTTTCTGAAAGTACTAAAACTGGGTTAATAAGGACTGTCCAACGCATTATTACAAACTGGAAGGATAGTTGGGAGCCGTCATCTTCCAGGAAGGAATGTGGTCGGAAAAAGATCTTCAAGCACAATGTGGAGGGAACATCAGTACCAAGACTCCAGCTTCTATTTAAACCTAGAATTATGATTTATTTGCACGTTTTTTTGTCTTTCACTTGTCACTGTGATGTAGCAAGTCTTTTTAATTTGATGTAAAATTCAGCCTTTTTTATTGTTCAAACCTCTGAATGCCTACCAGATCTAAACTTGGAGCAAGATTTCCTCCCAAGTAAAGAAAATATATCTTTCTGTAATTATAATCTCACTAGCATCGAGTCATTTTTTTAGTGTTTATTTCTTACTAGACTAGACTTTACTAACTTTCTGTTCAGAAAGAGTTCTGAGATCATTGCCAATGTGATAAATATTCATCCCAAAACCCATTATGTGTAAAGTTTAATCACGCAGGAACTGAAAGCAAACAAACATAAAAGGCAAGCAGGATATGTTACATTTGCAAATTGCATAACAATGTTGGTGCGTTTTTCTGTAAAATCATAAAAAATGTAAACACTTGGTCAGCTAAAAGGTGGCTGATTAAAGACTCAAATACTTTTTAGGTTATGCACCACGTCACTGTTGGCTAAACATGTACGAGATTTCCAGTAGCCTTTGTTAGTTTCAGTGTTCCATCCATCCAGTAACTCCCATTTAACTGGTTCGGGGTTACGTTTAAATGATGTCATTCACAAACCACAGACTATATCTGAGCTGTACCTTCATTTGTTCCTGACAGCCTTTTTTGTCCAGATGTTGCAACACCTGCTGAATGTTTGTTTCCTCCAGGTCATTTCATCACTGCAGGGTGTGGACAAGATCATTGGCCACCTCATGAATGGCCTCAAGCAGATTGGCCTACACCGCTGTGTAAACATCATTGTTGTTGCCGATCATGGTAATGAAACATGCGATCACATGTCACTCAGAGATGGCCCAAAGCACGCTGTAGATTGTATTTTTTTGCACAGAACAGTGATAAATAATCTGATGCCTGTCTGTTTAAACATTTGCAGATAGGGTACACACTTGTCATCGGTTCTTATTTGCACGTCTTTCCCCACCAGTCATGCTGCATATTATTTGAAACTCTGTGTACTCCCTCGTTGCACAACAACTGGAGACAGCTCCAGACCTCCCTCAGTGGTACAAAGATCCAGAAGGAGTACGTGAGAGACATTAGATGGAAAAGTCTGATGCAGAAAGGCCCTGCAGATGTGCTAATCTAAATCACCTGGCACTGACTCACTCTGCTCCAGCAACGCAAACATATAAGCTAAAATATGCTTGCTGTTAGGGGACGTTAGTCACTGCATTCATGTCAATATGGTTCTGAATGACACAGAACTGCAGTTAAACACCAGCAACAAGTTACAGCAGAGCTTGAGGGTATTATCTTCTAGACAGGTAATAATGCATTTTATTTAAAGGCGCCTTTCCAGAACATCACAGGGAAACAAAATAGACAAAGTACAGGAAATATATACAATAAAAAAAGGTTAAAAACAGAGTAAAAATCAGTCAGTGCAAGCTAATCAAGTGGAGTATTTAGAACAGGTGGATTCTGAGTCAGGATTTGAAGAGGGGAAAGATGTGCTGTTCCTAAGTTCGGGTGGTTAAGAGCTCCAGAGTCTGCTCTGCTCCCTGTGGTGGTGAGACGGGGAGAGAGTACAGACAGGCGAATGGAGGAAGAAGATCTGATGTCCTGTCTGGGGATCGTACTCGTGCAGCAGACTGATCGAAACAGCCAATGCGCTCACATTGTGGGTAGACAACTTTTTTGTGGTCATGAAATACTATTTTGAGTCCTCAAAGTGTTACTTTAAGGCCCCAAATTAATATTTTGTGGCCTCAAAATTAATGCCTTAAGTAGTCAAAATAGTTGTCAACCCACACTGTGAGTTCATTGGCTGTTTGGATCCATTTACTGCAGTCATGACGTCTAAAAAATAAAATTAGTAGTCGTATTACTAGTAAATTGAAGCTACAAAATACTAATCTGAGGTCCAAAAAGATTAGTCTGTGGCCATGAATTAGTAATTTGAGGCCACAGTTTAAAAGTTCTGTTTCAGATGTCATGTCTGGGGCTCCATGGAAAAACTCATTTAAAGAAAAGAAAAAAAAAATAGGGTTAGGGAACAAACTTGCAATTTCATGGGAAATGTACGTGACTAAAAAGAACATAGAAAAACACCTAATTGCACCCTTTATTGGCATCAAATTTGCTGTGAACCACAAAGACAGAACTGAATGGAATTGTTGAATGATGTTGCAGGTATGGAGGAAATGAGCTGTGATAGAAAGGAGGTCATGTGGGAGATGGTGGGAGACACGAGTGATTATGTGGTTATTGAGGGCCCCTTTGGACGCGTCAGAGCCAAGAACAGCGAAACACTGTGTGAGTAAATATATAACCAGGAGGAGCTTAATGCATGAGTTCTGACATTCCTATGAAATAATGAAATGCAAAGTTAAAGACATCTGTCAGGATATCTCACAACAAACCAAACATCAAAAGTCCAATTATGGGTGTAACGTTGTAAAGCCATTTGGAGTGATAACTTTGTTCCCAAGAGTCTGAGACTTTTTTTTTTCCATTTCATTGCGCTTGAAAAATACATTCAGCTATTCTTTTGTGTAGGAGATGGTCAACAATGATTAAAATAGGTGTGACTGGTTTTCCTCAGTCAAACAAGAGAAGGTGATTGTGACTGATACTGGAGATCCCACACCCCACCTTACTGGCATCATACAGCTACCCACAATAGTAACCAGTTTACACATTTGTAAATAGCAGCGTCTCTGCTCTTATTCTACATGAAATGAGAGTGCCAGAATATATGTTCAAGTTAAAATACTCGATTTAAAATGTTTTCCATGCTTTGCCATGAAAAATGTGCTCGCTTTGTCTTTTATCAGTGACAGAATTGTTTTCTTTTCCCTCTCAACAGTTGACTCAGCTGAACTTGTTGCCAACATGACTGTGAGTGTTAAATGTTCCAACAAACAAACAAACACATGCATAACATTTTTCAAATTTCATCACCACCATCTGACAAATGTAACAGCTTCCAGATAATATTGTAGTCATTTTTGTTTTACCAATCATTTATATTATATTTAAAATAAAATTGATGTCTGTGTTTTTGGTGATTTCAGTGTAAGAAACCAGAACAAAAGATCACGCCGTACCTGAAGGCCAACCTGCCAAAGCGCCTCCACTTTGCTAACAGCCGCCGCATCGAAGACGTCAATATCCTGGTTGAACCTAAATGGCTGTTTGAGAGGTATGCAGAATAAATAGAAAAGTTAATACGTCAGTCTGAGCAAACATGTCTGCAAAAAAAAAGAGCAAAGCAGCTCCTTTCACTAGCTACCTGTTACATGTTGTTGAAGAAAAAAAAACAAAACTATATTTGTCATTGCTTGTACATTGGTTAGCTTTACGACTTCATATAAATTTATCTGATGTAACGCTTAGCGTATAACGCCAAAACCCAACACACAGCCAAGACGAGGGAGAGTTTTCGTTTGCAAAAGGTTTATTAGAAAAGCAACAGATGGTATGAAGTGGTCCAGCTTAGATAGGGTTGCTCTGGTGGGTCAGATGCTGCAGAGTCCAAGAATCCACAGGACCACAGGCTCCAAGGTCCGCCGGGTCACAGAATCCAGTCTCTGCAGGAATGGGTGGGCTGAGAGTATATGGCCTAGTAAGCCTAAGATGTTCCCTGATAACCGAGTCTTAAATCCACCATCCAAAGTCTCGTGATCCAAAAGACAGTCCAGGATCATGCACAAGAGGGTCTCAAGCTGGGAGAATCCAGAATCTAAGAGACAGGGTCAGGGTCAGGCAAGGTTCAGCAACAAGGGGTCAAAAACTCTTCTCTCACACTGGTAAAGGACTAGGCAAAAGCAGTGGTCAGAAACAGGCAAGGTCAAAAACCAGAAACTTGAACCATGAACTAGGGCTTGAAGGCTGCGACAACAAAAACAGATGATCTCAACAAGGTGAAGAGCAGGAGTTTAAATAGGGAGCAGCACAGGTGAGTACAATGAGCAATCAGCAGGAGAGGGAGGGAGACGAGGCTGGACAGAGAGCATGACAGATGTGGTACAAAAACAAAAAACTCACAGCTGTCATGAATGTAACATGCTATGTTTGTACCAGGCTGTAAATATGTTTAGTTCTGCTGCAAAGTTGCCACTTTTAACATGGAGGTCAATGGGAATTGTCTCTGTTTTGGAGCCAGCACCTAGTGGTCAGTCAAGGAACTGCAACAAAATGTACTTTCTGGATGGGTTCGACCCAGAAGTGGGATGGTTGCCGCTTGTTCATCATGCAAATATTTTGAATGGTTGACCATATGACTTTTTTTATTATTATTTCTTTTAGAACAGAAAATGCATATTTATAGAGCATGAAAACGTAAAAGTAGTCCAATGCAAAGGCATTGATATTGCTGCGTGAAACCTCTTAACCCCCTTTACTTCACTGAAAAATGCCCGAGTTCTGTTTGACCGGTGGGGTCAGTGATGGCAGGTCATAGCATGGCAACAAAACGGCAGTGCAAAATCATAAACACCCTCTCATTCAACAGACAGACTGTACACAACCGAGTTCCACTGAAGAAAAAGAATGAAATGATCCTGCTGTTCTGGCAAATTATAGGCCGCTTTCTAAGCTACCATGTCTTTCAAAAATCCTCAAGAAGGTAGTATATAATCAACTAATGGTCTATCTGAAGAAACAAAACATTTTGGAGGTTTTACAGTGGTTTTCAAACTTTTCACAGCACAGAGTCAGCTCTTTTAAAAGTTTTTAACAATACTTTATGGCAACTGACTCTGGTGACGGTGTCGTCCTTGTGCTGTTGGATTTATCGGCTGCCTTTGATACAGCTGACCATACAATTTTACGTTCTCGTTTTGAACAGTGGGCAGGCGTTGGCCGTACAGCTCTTGATTGGTTTAAATCTTACTTGGCCAAGCGTACTTTCTGTGTTTGTCCTGATGGCCAAATGTCGTCCTCCTGCTTCATTGTCGCGTGGTGTCCCGCAGGGCTCGGTTTTGGGCCCTCTCCTCTTTATGCTGTACCTCCTCCCTCTTGGGTCTGTTTTTAAGAAATATGACGACACACAAATTTATGTCCCCCTTAAGAAAACAGACTCCTCCTCTCTTCAGTCTCTGTTTTTATGTTTGGAGGACATGAAAGCCTGGACGACCCTAATTTTTTTAAAACTAACTGAAGAAAAGACAGAGGTGATGATTCTTGGAAATTTGATGGAAGCTCAACTGGCTGATGTTGGCTCCTTGGGCCAGCACATCAATCCTATTATTACAAATTTAGGCGTTAAAATGGATGCTGGACCTAAGTTAGAGACCCACATAAGAACAGTCATAAAATCCAGTTTTTTCCACTTAAGGCAGTTGGTGAAATTAAAAGCTATTCTCTCACGTCAGCATTTTGAAACAGTAATCCATGCCTTTGTAACCACTCAGCTGGATTACTGTAATGCGCTGTATAAAGGAGTCAGTGATTCGTGCATCTCCCAGCTCCCAATGGCAACACATAAATCTGATCACATTTCCCCCATTTTAGCCTCTCTTCACTGGCTGCCGGTACATTTTAGGATTCATTTTAAGGTTCTTTTATTTGCTTTTAAAGCTCTTAATGGCCTTGCCCTGCGTTACCTGTCCGAGCTGCTACATCCCTACACACCCTCCCGTTCCCTCCGGTCAGCTGACCAGTTGCTTCTGAAGGTGCCAAAGACGAAGCGCAAGTTCACAGGGGACCGAGCTTTTTCTGTGGCAGCTCCAAAGCTGTGGAACAAAAACATTAGACAGGCCCCCTCACTTACTGATTTTAAATCCCTTCTTAGGAACCATCTCTTTTCTTTGGCCTTTGACACAATCTGAGATATTGGCTTATTTACTATTTTATTTTCTATTTCGCTTGTTGATTTTATGATTGGTCTTATTTGTTTTATGTGATTGTGTACAGCACTTGGTCCTGTGGGTGTATAAAGTGCTCTATAAATAAAACTGGTATGGTATGAAAATTTTAACAAAGTTGTGGAGATAGCCATGAGCAGATTGTCTAATCAGTATTCTTTTCCTCCGAGACTTAAAGATGTTTAAGCTTTTATGTCCTCACTTTCAAGGGAAAGGGAAAAAAACTGAACTCCTTTTCCCCGCAGAGATCCAGGATCTCTCACGTTCTGCTCGGCTGGAAATCACGGCTATGACAATGACGTCGAGAGCATGCTAGTGAGTGCTGACGATTCCAACTCCCTTCTTGTTTACCTTTTATCTGAAACAAAGCGCCTTGACTTTCACCCCAAGTTTGGCAGCTATTGTGGTGCAGATATTTTTTTCTCTCTTTCTTTCTTACAGGCCATGTTTCTCAGTTATGGACCCAAGTTTAAGTCTCAAACGAAGATTGAACCCTTCTCTAACGTTGAGCTATACAATCTCATGTGTGGTGAGTACTTGGTCTGACAGAAATTATTATCCTCAGTTCAAATTTGAAGGTAACAAGTACAGAACTAAACTCTGTAGCCCTTTTAACACAGCAGCTATGTTATTTCCACCCAAAAAAAGCAGCCCTGGCAATTTCCTCAGATGAAATGGAGCTCCACATAAGTGTATAATTACACCCAGGGAACCTGGGCTAATGGGTTTCCATTTTGTAAAAATGAAAAATAGAATGAACCCTATTTAGCTTTTTAATTTTTCTTCTGAAAATTGAAAAAGCAAAAACAGGAAATGGCTACTTCACTAACTTTTTTAACTCCGGACATTCCTGTTAGTCTGTGAATAAAAACAATAAGAAGATCTCTTTAGACAAGTATCCAGCCTTTATTGATGGTAACAGGCTAAGTGTTACAACCTGTGGTGATAAAGCCGCAGCGAAGATGTGCATGCCTGCTGACAAACACATCCTCATCGGCAGGAGCACCAACGGCGAGAGCTGCCAATCATTCTGCCTTCTCTGTCATTTTTATGAATGGTATTTATATTAAGTGTTTCTCCTCCTGCTCCTCCTTAGATGTGCTGGAGATCCTTCCTGTTGACAACAATGGAACGCATGGCAGCATGAATCATGCTCTGAGGGAGCCCTATTACACACCAACACACCCTGCAGAGCAGAGTGGGCCAGCTCAATGCCTGCTCATCAGCCTAGACCCTGAAGACAGCCTGGGGTGCTCCTGTTCAGCTCCGGTGGGTATTTATGCATCCACATAACAAAGATTCACTACAAAACAGAAACAAGTGAGGAGAACAAAGTCCACATTAACAGAGACAACAAAGTCTAGGCCTCAGCACTAATCATTGTTGGTTTTGTCTGTTTACAATTGCACAAAGATCAGGATGAAGAAGCGTTTTGTTATGTTTTTTTGTCTATGTCACAGTCTTGGATTTCCCTCCACTGAATAAACCACATTAAAAGAAACAACAACAACACTTCCCTAAAGAAGATGAATATTGGGTACATCAGACTCGTCTGCTATATCCCAGACATTCCAAGTCTCCCGGAAGTTCCCGGAATCTCCCTGATATTGATTGTGGCTCACGGATGCCCGCGAGTCAGATAAAATATCCAGGATTATAGACTATGCAAGGGAGTGTTTTTTTGTTGTTTTTTTACAATGCGAGTGAGAGCGTGTAGGCTCTTATGTTCCACAAGGGTTTGCTTGTGGAGGGCTTTGGGTTACTCGTCAACTAAGTTACCACTCAAGTCAGTGCACCCTGCGAGATGGCAGACGGTGAATCCTCGAGTAAAAAACGAAAATACAAGACTCATTTTACAGCAGAATATAAATAAAGATAAACACAGATAAAGTATATCCCTGTCTCGTTAAGGTGAAGAATGATGACACTGTGGCGAGGTGCACTGTGTGCAACAGTGACTTCAGTATTACCCACGGCAGACTTAATGATTGTAAAAGACATGTTGAGGTAGGCTAAGTTTAACAAGTCATCACCTGCATTTTATTTCTGTAGGTTAAATGCTGTCATAAAAGACTTCTGTAAAGTATTAATGCATATCTAGTTACTAAAATGGTTTAGGCGTATATCTAACTAGCCAGCTATGTATCAATTGTCAATTGATGAGTTCTGGGGGAAGCTATCAAAAGTCAAATCAGTTAGCACAGGTCAGGTCAGATTCAAAGAGCTCTGCCACCTACTGAAGCTGTTGCTGGTTCTGCCCAATTCCAATTGTGATGTGGAGAGAGCATTCAGTTTGGTGCGTCATATCAAAACAGAATTCAGGTGTCAGATGTCTCACCAAACTCTTGTCAACCTGATGTCCTGTAAGATTAACAAATTCAATGATGGTCGATAAGCATCTCCCTGAAAAAAGTTTTTGGAACTTGGAATGTCTGATATGCAGGGGTGAAAGTAAGCCAGTATGATCCAGTACTCTGTACCATTAAAAGATTCAGTTGCGGTACGCAGTACCAGGAAGATGGGAGAGTGGCTGCCTGCTATAAAGACCTCATTCAGAACCATTCAGGGCCGCACTCTAGATCAGAAAATAGATCTGCTAGTAATATGCAGTCTTGAAAACTACTACCATTTAGAAATTCCTTTTAACTCATTCCAAATTGTTTCTGAACTGCCGTGCTGTGTTTTAGTTCTTGCTGGACGGAGCCCTGGCCGGGCATCTCCCTCTCTTCTGCTACATTCCCCCTCCTCTCAAAGAGAGCCCAGCAGTCTCCTCAGTGTCCAGCCTTCGAAACATGTATCTTGCATTTAATGTCTTTACATTCATTGCAAAATATCCCAGTTAAAATCAGAAGGAGAGTAAGCAGTTGTGTTTCATGTTATTTACGTGTTATTTCAGAAAAGAAACTGCTTATGAGCTAACGACTGGAGATTTCACTCAGCAGTACGTGGGTGCACATGCACGCCTACTTCCAAAACGCAGCAGTTGCTATGGGAATCCTTTGATCTAATGCACTGGGACATTTTCCACAACTGGTCCACACGTCAAGAGATGATGCTTGTGCTGGTTACAGAGCAAACAACAAAATTCCACATATTCTTGGTTGGCTGAAACATTTTCAACATTAGTTAAATATCTGTCAGTTATCACTGACAGACATTTTAAAAAAAAACTAAAAAAACAGAAACACAACACAACAGTCTATTTAATTATTTATTAAATTATTATTTTGCCAAATGCAAGAACAAAACAAAACAAAACAAAAAAAACTTTGTTCCAAAGAAAAGACAGGGTTGCTGAAGATGGGTTACCGCAGAATTAGCAGTAATTTCTAATTTCAGTTGTGTTTGTTTTGCTTTCATTATCACCAGTCAGGTCATATCACCCCTGGTGAAACACTCCAGCTGCAGTTGGAACACACCTGACTTCAAAGCGTTGCTCATGGGCATTTTATCAGGAATCAACTGGGTGAAAAACTACGTTTTATGTCGCAAACTTCATGAGATATCAGCTCAGGTTCATTTTTCAGACGATGAGGCTTGCAGAGACACGGTGCAGGTTTTGAAACATGAGACATGCAAATCTTGAAGCTTTACTTCCCTGCTCCCGTCTGCCCTGATCTTTTTTTCTTTTTTGCATGAATGAGTGTATTCGGTTTAAACATTAAATATCTTGTCTTTGTAGTGTATTCAATTGATTATGGGTTGAAAAGGAATTTCAAATCATTGTTTCTGTTTTTATTTCCATTTTACTCAACGTCCCAACTTCATTGTGTCAGGATTTAGGGTTTTTCACTGTGGGTGTTCTAGTTTTGATGTGTCTTTGGTTTGGAAGTGCTTTCCTTCCCTGATCTGTTTCACCTGTGTCTCGTTAACAGCTGTGTAAGTATAAGGTTGTGTCTTCCCCTGTATGTATTTCTGCTCCTACTGTTTGCTACACGTCTTACTGCCGTGTTCTTGTGTTTTGCCTTGCCTTGCCTTGCCTTGCCTTGCCTTGCCTTGCCTTGCCTTGCCTTGCCTTGCCTTGCCTTGCCACACCTGGAATATTAATCACTTTTTGGATTAGTCCTGCCTGCTCTCCTGCATTTCGTCCTCCAGTAAACCTCCATACGTGACACATTAGAATTGAGGTTTTACACGACAATTACTTCAGCTGTTCCCTGGAACAAAAAGTCAATCAGTTCCAGGTAACCTGGTGCTGTGATTTTGTACAAACATGCTCATTTAGTCAGAACTCATTTAGTCACTTGTAACCGTATGTTGTTCACTCTGTCAAAAATAAAACTTATTTTCAATCTGAAAATGTAAATTTTTCTTAAAGATGTCACGTTTGAGTCTATGGTGAAAGGCTGTGACTCTCGCGCATGCTAGCTCGGTATGAGGGAGGAAGCTCAGCATCTATGATTCAAAGGTGGAAACATGCAGTCAGGTCCCCGTGAGTTTATTACATCTTCGTCATGGAGTTTTTTTAGACATTTTCTGAAAATTGTGGATTTTGTTTTCGCATTTAAATGTCCACGACCTAGTCATATACTGTCTCATACTAAGGGTGACTTGCTCTTTCCTTTGGGATAAAAGCTATGTTTTGTGTGACTCAGCTGGATAATTACCAGACAGCTTTCAAGAAACCAG
The DNA here is from genome assembly GCA_037176975.1 of Arrhamphus sclerolepis. Taxonomy (NCBI): domain Eukaryota; kingdom Metazoa; phylum Chordata; class Actinopteri; order Beloniformes; family Hemiramphidae; genus Arrhamphus; species Arrhamphus sclerolepis. Next base: position 13,123 of record JBAMYA010056652.1, on the reverse strand, counting down.
CTGCTTGAGGAAGACAGACCCCAGACTTCCAGACCCCCACTTAATGATAGCCAAAACCTGGATTCTGAGCTCACGCTCTCTTTCCCAGTCCTGTGGCATGAAAGCATATCTAAAGCCCCACTACCTTTAAAGCATATATTCATTTGACTTTTTTGGTCTTCCTAAGAATCTTAATTTGATGTTTGTGATATTCAGAGGTCTGTGGAACCATCTTAAAGCAGAGTTTTGTTCAGAAATACCATTTTCAGTGTCATTTGGAGGAAGATTTTCTTGCTTTTTAACAAAGTTTCATCTAACTGCAGTGATCATCCATGCCTGCTCTCAGCAAAAACCTTGCAAACTTACTTCTTACCCCATCGTGGTCAGACACATGCACGTGGCTTATGGTAGGACAGAGGAGAAATTAAGAGTTACCAAGGAAGAGACCAAGTAAAAGTACATTTTAGACATCATAGTAAAAGTGACTTCACCTCCACTAATTATAGGTAGACACAAAACACACACACACACACACACACACGTGTTATACTGTGAAACTTTTTATTCAGTATTCTCCTTCCAGTGTGCAGTTGTAAAAGCTGTTATCTGTCTCTTTAGGGTGGAAATGCAATCAACAGCCGTTTGAATTTGACCGCAGAGGAATGTGAGTAGTTTTACAGCTTTTTGTGTCTTGACTAGCAGATGCCACAAATGTAGAAGCTTGTTCATAATTCTGATTTTCTTGAGATCTTTATTGTCATGTCATGTCAGACATGACAGGAACTGGGATCCGGACCGCTGATTCATGATGTGGCTCATGAGGGCACGCAGACAATCACATACGTAGAACATTTCTGAGGAAACTTCAACGTGACTTATTCAGGACTGAAAACTGAGCAGCTGGTTTATGTCAAAAAGTCATGATTTAGCAAATGTTTGCAAAAGATTTAATAACAGAAAGTTGTCAAAACTTTTTTTTAACAACAAAAATCTGTGGTTTTAGGACAAAATGTTGAAATTACACAAAATTTGCAATTTTATGGCTGTTGTATTTTATGTCAAGATGTTGCAAAAAGTTAATATTTTCCAACAAGTGTAATTTTTCTTATAAACAAATTAGTTAAGCTAATTCCCAAAATGTGTGCATTACATTTAAACTTTTGAAGCTGCCCACCAATTATTCCTCAATAAAAAGATGTTTATAGCTACAATTCACAACTTCCTCCATATCAGTTTCTAATTGACAGTTTTTGCTTTTGTTCACAGAAATCAGTTTTTAGAAGAAGAAGAAGTTGAAAATTCACTGACTGGACACTGAATATGGCATAAAGCTGAGCGATTTTGAACAGAGAACGTTTGCTGTCTTTCAGTGTCTGCTGCAGAGACGAAGCACATGCTGTTTGGACGTCCTCAGGTGCTGCAGCCTGACCACAGTTACTGCATCCTCCACCAAGAGGGATTTGTCAGTGCCTACAGCCAGAAAATGCTCATGCCTCTGTGGAGCTCCTTCACCATTGACAAGCCAGTACGTTTATTTGAAATCTGAATCTTTCTAGTCCAGGCTGTTGGACACATCCACCCATTCACATTGAAAATCTTTAGTTTATCTAGTAAACCTTTGAAAATAACTTTAAATAGCAGCATCGGTTCAGCACATTCCTCCTAATGGAGTGAAACTTTCAAGAGACAAGATTCAAAATAGAACGCAAACGGATGTGTGTATTCTGACAAACACCTTGTGGTATAACTGCAGTGATGATGCATCAATTTTCAGCTATTTTCAAAATAATCTCATTGGTTGTAATGCAGTAACCACACAGCCTGCAGGCAGCCATGACAGTGCAGTTTTGAGGACTCTTCGAGTCTCTTTTAAGTTGATTCTTTGTGCCTAACTTGCAGTAATGAGAGTGTTTATGACCCGTAGCTCCTCCCTGACTTCGTTATTATATTCAGGATACAGCACATGAGCACTGCTAATTGTTAACTGTTCAAAACGTTCCTGTAGACTGAGGGGGGCAGATGTACCACTGAGCTTTCCTGCTGTCCAAACTAGACTGGGAACCTGTACGTTGGATTTAACTGTTAGATGACCAAACCAGTTGGAGATACCAAACCTGAGTACTGGTTCAGTTATTGCTCTGTACACGATCAACACAATATTTTAAGTTTGTACTCAAACTCTGTTCACCTGTGTAGGAAAACTTACTAAATCATTATCAGTATGAACTGATATCTGAGACAGTTCACCTGCCAAATCTTACGGCCACGAATGGCCCCAGAACCTGGGATCCATCAGCCTCACATGTCTTGATTTGTGGTTTATGTGCATCACAGCAGGGGTTCGTTTCACAAAGAAGGACAAACTCCGAGTCAAAAAACTAACTTGGCGTCAACAACGTCTGATCTTCTGCTTTCAGGACAGGTGTTCAGAGTTGGTTCAGTTAACTCTGAGTGTGCCGACTCTGAGACCATAAAAAGCCATCATCAACGGAGCTCCGATAGCATCATTCACCATGGCAACGCCAGTAAACAGAAAAGATCCTCCTCCCCTTCTTCGTTAAATTGGAGATTTTGTTGCAGTCGGGACTTTCTGCAGTAAGACGACTGCAGCGATGAAGGAAAGAGAGTTGTTGAGGGAGAAATCACAGCGTGACTGCTTAATTTAAAGATTTAGCGGCAAATGACATCCTGCTTTGACAACTTTAAACCAGATCTTTGAAGATGAAGTATAAAATGTATTTCAGACAGATAACTCAAACATTGGATTCACTTTTAAAAAGATTTTGGAGGAATGGAAAAAATAAAAGTAATTCATTTACCCTTGATGTATATGCAGTCAATACAGTTATTCAGACTGCTAAATCCTGAAGGGACATTTCTTTGTTCACAGAAGTGGGAGCAGAAAACTAATAAAGTTATTTTAAAACAATTAATCATATCAACTTTTAAATTATGTTGATTATCCGATGACTTTGTGGTGAATGGAAAGAGAAAAAAAAGTGTATATATAGGCTTTCTAGTAATATGTTCAGCATCCCCATCGTTAGTATGGACATATGTGGGTGGTATCTGTGATGCATGGAAGGATAAGATCATTTGCTGTTGTTGTGTTTTTTGTTTCTTTTTTTGGCAAACTGAAACAAAAAAAGACCTAACGCTCATTATAAAGGTCATCAGGGTGTAACGAGCACAAGTTATAGCTGGTTTATCTATTAAACTATCTATTCAGATCATCAACATGCTTTACTGACGCAAAATGCGAGGTCAACAAAATGATTGTTACATGATCAGTTTTCTGATTAAACTGAACCTGTTTCAGCTTCATGAAGGGGAGGAGACAGAAAGAAACTGGGCATGCTGAAGTGAAACCGCTCCCGACCAGGTTAACTTCTGGGAGTCAGTTGCCGTGGTAACAGCCTCTGAGTATCAGTTACATCAGTTTCTGAGACTGGCACGACTGAACCCTCTGACTCAAACCCTCTGACTCAAACCTCAGAGTTTATCTTGAGTTCCAGTTTAGCATACTCAGAGTTTCAACATAACCCACTTTGTGAAACGGACTCCAGTCCAGCAAGACTTCCTGCAGCAACGAAACCTTTTACTCTGGAATTCTTGGTTGATGAACTGGGTTTGTCTGTTTAGTGTAAAACAAGTTAGTGACATTTGTAATAGTGATATAAAACGTCTATGTTTTAGGGGGGAAAAAAGTCTTGATCTCGCAAAATTTGCAATTTTACATAAAACATTTAAGGTTTTGTTGTTTGTTTGTTTTTTAGCAAAATTTATTATGTAAAATCTTTTGTCTGTTTCAAGGTGAAGACTTTTAATTTTTTTTTTCTTTCTTTCTTTTCAAAAGCCAAGATTTGATTTTGGTTTTGTAAAATTAGCTATTTTAAAATAAAGCTTGATTTTGGAACAAAAAAGTTGAAATTGTACAAAACTTGCTATTTTTGCAGTTTTCATCATTGTTTCTTTTTTGTTTTTGTTTTTTTTTTTAGGTGCAAGACTAAATTAAACTAGATTAAAATAATAAAATACAACTTTCTGTTCTCACAGACGGACTTGGAGCCGTTGCCACCGGTAACAGCAGACTGTTTGAGGGCGGATGTGCGAGTGTCAGCATCCCAGAGTCCCAGGTGTGACCAGTATGACGCCGCTGGAAACCTCAGCCATGCCTTCCTGTACCCACCCAGTGCGTATCAACGGCCATCACATCATCTCTTTTTCTGTTATTATTTGTTTTTGTTTATGTTCTGAGTCATTAGTTTAGTGTTCATTGTTGAGCGAGCCCCCAGCTATTTCACAGAGCACCGTGACCAGAGTTATCACAGGACAAGTGTTATCGTCTGGCATCTGGCGTCACATGAGAATGAAAACAACTGTTTTGTTGACTGTTAATGGAGCCATTTTGTGCAGGCTGGGCCCCCGAAACCTGAATTCAGATAAGCAGAAGTGACTCTCAGGTGTGAAGGTACACCTGTGCCACCCCCTCAGCATACTTTCATTCAAATGAATGAATAAATTCTTATCCATTTCAAGTAAAACGTGTAGCTAAAGAGCAGTTGTGTCCTGACACACGGCAGAGACCCACGTAACAGCTTGTGTTGATTTTTCTTCCACAGATCTGAATCTTACAGGGGAGCAGCAGTATGATGCTTTACTGATGAGCAATGTAGTCCCAATGTACCCAGAATTCAAGAGTAAGTTGATGAAAATAAATAAATAAATAAATACTGAGTGTTCTTACCTAATATTTTTTGATGCAGAAACAAATTTCTCCGGTCTCTTACCATCTTTCCTGCAACTGCTTTCCGCCTCCTATTTTCCTCTCCTTTCTCAGGGATCTGGGATTACTTGCACAACACTTTACTGAAGAAATACGCGTCCGTATACAACGGTATCAGCGTGGTCACAGGCCCCATCTTTGATTATAACTACGATGGGAAATATGACACAATGGAGCAGATACAGCTGTAAGTTTCCTTTTCTGTTCGGAAAATCATGTTATCTTATCAGAACAATACTTTTAAAGCTTTTCTGGACCAATGAACCAGTGTTTTTTGCTGTTTTAATTTATTTCTACCTCATTATTTGTCCTTCTTTGTAAGAAAGAGAAAGAGATTGCCCTGGGTTAGCATACTGTGTTCCGCAACAAAAGCTCACACACACAAATCTGGCTATAACTCAAGCCAATTTGAAGATAACTGCAGCCATGCTCCATGTTTCAATGACAATGGAAATAAGTACAAACACATGTGTGAGTGTCATCTAGTATTTTTTGAATGTGGGTCACCAGAAGCAGTGATGCTTCACAGTGACTGCTGGTTATGTTGTGACATAAATGGAAAAAGATGCCACTCAAGCAAAGGAAAGGGCTGACTTGGATTTATCAGAAATTTATCTGAAACTGTCTCATTTCCTGAGAGGCTTGAGGTATTAATAGAATTTCCAGTAATGACCACTGGGATGTTCTTTTTCTTCCAGGTTTGTGCCTGGTACCAACATCGCCATTCCCACACATTACTTTGTGGTGTTAACCAGCTGCAGGGACTCAGCTCAACCAGTGAACGCCTGCACTGGTGAACTGCAGACCGTGTCCTTCCTGCTTCCCCACAGAGCAGACAACTCTGAAAGTTGTAAGGTAAGATATTTAAAAAGCCACAATTCATATTTACATGATACCTGTTCAGTCCAAGTACATGCTGTCTGGCTACTTCAAATTGGATCCAGCCCTTTTAATGACACTCTTACTTCCATAAAGTCAGTTTATCTGTTTGCAAAAGTGATTATCTATCTGCCTCAGATGAGAAGCATTTTATCTGAGGACAGAAATAACTGTTTGATTGGCAGTTGGTCATACTTGTCTGAAAGGAACTGAGCTTAAACTCTCTGAACTCCTAAGAGGCATCGTTCCTGTTGACTAGGCCTGAGCTAATCATATGTTTAATACTTGTGAGTGAAATCTGCAGAGTTTGGAGGATATTGAAAAGGAAACAAAGTGTTATTTGTCTGATGTCATTTGTGGGAGAGCTAACTGGTAAATGTTGGCCCAAACGTATACCACACAAGGTTTCCTGCGAGGCTTATCTTTCTGGTTACTTGTACTTGGGAGGAGCGAAACCTACGGAGTTTGGAAGATGGGGTTTGAAAAACACGTCACCTTTGTGGAAGTGACTTCACAGCTTTATCTGGAGAAGGACCAGAAATATGTACGGTGTTGTCAGCATATAAATGAATGAGGGCTTTTCTGACAGCTTGTAAATTTAAATCATATTTCTTAGTAGCAGACATTAAGTAGCCTGCCAAGACGAAAAAATCTCTGGTTCTAGTACCCTTCCCATTTATGGAACCTTCCACCAGTGCAGAAAAGCCCAATGGGGCAGGGACAAACTTTATATGATGACTCATACAGTGTTCACTATTCAAAACAGGCAATATTGTTTCACAACTTCTAACAATGTCATGGATTTACGAGTTTTTGCCTAATAACTAACAGCAGCCGTTCACTGGTGTTGAATCTGGTTCAATGGCAAGGCTACACATTAAGTGCACATCAGTGAACATATTAAGAAAAAAAAAAAAAAGAAGAAATAAAACAAAGGCAAAACGGAGGTCATCTGTGCTCAATTTGAGTTTCTTATCCTGAAAATCACAAAGCAAACAAGTCATTATGGGTGTAATTATGGACTCAAGACCTGAATTTCAGCAGCTTTGCCACACAATATTGAAAATATGTGTCTGGAATATTTATTTTATTTTTTTTGCTAATTTGCCTTTTAATTTAGCAAAATTGCAAATTTCCTTTTTTTAACTTATGAGTCAAGAAATCTTATCTGCCAAATAACATCTTGCCACCATCATAGGCTCACACCCTGATTCCAGGTTAGTGATCTTCATGACCACGATTGCTCCATTACTGTTGAATGTCATAACAGTGTGGAGGATACTGTTCTGACATCACTTCTGAGAAATGTTGCTGTGGTCGTGCTTAGTTCCACAAATGTAGACTCTTTCCACTTGTCAGTTGTTTTTTTGCCGTTTCGACATGTTTAAGTCTTTAAACCACCTGGTTGAGAATGTCATTAAGTATGATGAAAAGGGCTGACTCGTTTTTTGTTTTTCTTCCCTTCCATCACTTTAACAGAGTGGAGAGGATGAATCTGTTTGGGTGGAAGATCACATGTGGTTCCACCAATCTCGAGTGAGAGACGTTGAGTGGATCACAGGACTGGACTTCTACCAAGGCAGCGGCCGACCAGTCCCAGAGGTGCTGATGATGAAAACCCGCCCCACAGCTGCCATTCACAGACAACTGTAACAAATTCATTTACACAAAAACACGTAAAGTGTGTTTAATCAGTTTGTCACGGAAGTAGCATTATTTATTTACCGCCTTAATTGTTTTTTAATCTTGTTTGTTTTATCGATACTGAAGAGCACAAACACAGCCCAGAAGTAAACAATGCTTCTCGGAATTTCTAATGATGTATTTTTTTAGAATTTTTTTTTTCTTTTTAAGAAATAGATATATATTGTAAAGTATATTGCACGTGTCATGCACCAATGATTTGTCTTTCATTTGGAAGAGCTAACTGGTAAAGTTTGACCCAATTAAAAAAAAGAAGAGAGAAAAGAGAAAAACATAGTTTCTATCAGATTTCCTGGAAATGGTGCAGCCTTTGATATAAATGATCCAGTACAATGCTTCACAAACTGAAAAACAAAGTGGGCTTTTCGGTACAGGGTTGTATTGTTTTTAAAAGAGACTATTTTGTATCGATATGTAACTACAAAAAGAAAAAAAAAAACTCATTGAACAAAAAAGAAAATAAGGGAAAGAAAGAAAGTGGAGTGGAACAATTTTGGAGCCTCATCTATTCTGCATGTACACGATTCCATCACTTGGATTATGTAAAACAGCACATCTTTAAAAATTGTAATATATTTCTTAGAAAAATGTATTAAATGGATTTGCTAGCCGTGCACTCAAAAATGAGTTTGGTATACTGCACCAATGATTTTTCCCATGTTTCTGTCACTTGGGTGAGCTAACTGGTAAAGGCTGACCCAACCGTACACCACTTATTTAAAAAGAGAAGTAAAGAAAAGCACAGGAGGAATAAACCGGACCAGCATGCACAGCTACACAACTGCCACCATATTTAATACAGTCCAGCATAAACTGAACAGGGTTTGTGCAGTTATGACTCAAAGGACATCAGTGAAATTATCCTGTTGTTCCACTTTTAAGAGATTCAGTGAGTTCTCTTCACCTGTGGTAGCTGTTAATAAGTAGACTGAATGACGATGCAGCTGCAGTGCGCCCAAAATGGTTAGCCACATTTCAGGTCGCTCACTGATGATGAGACCAGGAAAGAGACTTCAACTAGAGAGTGGAAAATGAACCAGGGTTGATTAGCCACATTTTAAGTGTGGTCACGTGAGACGGACTGCTCACAAAAACCAGACCACAATCAGACAGTGACTAATAAGACTCACAACAATCGTGTAAGAACTATATGCATGATGGAGACAACAGACGTTAACAATTACCCAGGCACTCACAAGCACTCACAGGTGGAAAGCACGTTAGCGGAGGGAGAAAAAAAACTTTATCTGGTGGAGAGCAGAAAAAATAAATAGATTTACACCAACTACAACTTCTCATTCCACTTAGACATTATATACAGATGTTTTATTTAAAGAGGAGCAGGAGGGAGGGATGCGGGACATTCACCTCTGGATCTCAGACCACCAATGCATGTACCAGGGGTGTCCAACTGCAGTCCTCCCGCCCTGCAAGTCTTGGATGTTTCCCTGCGACAACACACCTGATTCAAATTAGTTTGTCAGTTTGTCATCAAGGTTTGTACATGGTTTGTCATTGGAATCAGATGTGTTGTGGCATGAAAACACTGGAGATGAGCAGGACAGGGACTGAGTTTGGACACCCCAGATTTAAAGTCATCACAGCACCAACTGCTTCCATACTAAGTGCCTTTTATTCATATAGATTTGGCTATATACCAATTACATCAAACAGAATTATTATTAATATTATCATTTTTATTTTAAGGTTTTGTGAAATCATCGGTGTTGGGGGATGGATTACGCTTTGGTTTTGTCCGTTGTGAGATGAAGGGTAGAAGGTAAAGGAAGCCAGATGTTTTATTCAGAAAAAGAAGAAAACACGAGGAAGAGAAATGAGCAAAAGATAAAGGTATGCAGATATGTTCTGCAGCAAAGCCTAAGCAATCTTTCTTGAAAATGGTTCACAAAACTTAACTGACGAATGTGCTGGTTAATGCATGAAGGTTGCGCAATGATGATGGATGTCCAGAAACACTGACAGTTGAAATGCAACCACCCGAGATTCAGCTGAGCCCCAAACAACTCCAAATAAGTTATATGCCAGATGCTGCAGCATGTTCTGAGAAGTTGGGTTTTGGGTTTTCAAGCAGGCAAGTCCAATACCACAACTTCCTGAAAAAACATATTCATCATGTGATTGTCATAAAAACAACAGGGAACTCAAGCTAACCTCATCTGAATTCATTCCATTCCAGTTACTTTTCTTATATCTTCATCTTCTTTCCCAGCATGCAACCTTTGATGGTTTATAGGCAGTAACTCTCCTTACTGCACCTTCTACATCAACCCCAAAGCAGCCACACTCAGACCTTACACTGAGGTGCTTTCTAGAAAGTACCTACTCTTGCTCTCTTTTTTTGAATAACTTAAATAATATTCAGCTTTTCTGTTTTCCATTTTTGCATTTATTATTGACTATTTTATTGCAATGATGATTGATAATTTTAATCCACAATTCATCCTTTAAATTCTGTGAAATAGTAATATATTTTTGCTTGAAAGAAAATTTATTGATGGATATCAAACTAATCGGTGTGTTTCAAAAACATTTAAAAATAATAATGATAATAGTAAAAATGAGTAAAGGCTCAAAATTGCCTCAGAAACAGCTTTTTTTTTTTTTTTTAAATGTTTTCTTTTGTATCCAGGTCCAGGATTTGGCTGGTTAATCCATAATGTTAATCTGGTTGGTCTGGTACCAGAATGCTGCTGCTTACTGGTGTGTTTGAGGTTGTTGTCTTGTTGAAACACCCATTTAACACTATAGTTGGAGGTATCATGACACTTGCTCCACCATGAGTCACTTCAGTGCACTGTGGCTTGAATTCCACATTTGGGGTTGTCTGGCCCCTCGACCCCAAAAGAATAATCTTTCTCTCCACAAAAATGTTATAATTTCCCTTTAGACAAGGTCAAAATGTTCTTTGTTTTTTCTTTTGTAACTTCTTCAGCACATATTTTTCAACAATGGGACTTTGTGGATTCTTCCTGCTGATATATTGGCTTTACATGGAAGTCTTCTAATTGTTCCAGTACTCAAAGGTAACTTAGAGTCTTCCTGGATTCCTTTGGAGCTGATCATTGGCTGAGTCTGCCATTTGAGCTATTCTTCCATCTACGTGAATGGCAGTTTTCCAGTTTCTTCCACCTTTTCTTCTACCTTAATTTGCATTTTAAAGCATTTTCTGCACTTCTTTATGTTTTCCTCTCTTTTATCAACTTCTTAATAAAAGTATGCCATTTGTCTGATGAATGTCTGCAACAACCCATTTGACTCAGATTTCCAGAGAAATGATCTACAGCCAGCATGTACAACATTTGCTGCTTTTGTCCCTAAACAAGGGTCTGTTCACCTGGTTTTGTGTTTGTTTGTTTTTTCACAGAAAGAATGATGTCACTAACCCCACTTATATTAATTTTCCTTCACTTTCTGTAAACAGTAAAAGGTTTAATTTGGAATAGAATATGCAGTGTTCTCAAAGCATTTGCATCCTTGGAAATAAAAATGCTTTCATAAGCATTTTGAGGTTCATTTCCTTTTTTCAAAAAAAAAACAAAACACACACATACATACTTATTATTTTGAACCCAGCTGTTTACGTCCCTGTGACAATGATGTTTCTTAGGCCTTTATTCTAAAAGTGAAGATTCCAGTAGTCTTGAGAGTACAGGAAAAACTCTCTGTGTCACAAAAAAACTTTATTCTCAGCCAGCATCAGAAACTCATGTCAATATGGTCCCTTTAACCTTTTGACACTTCCAGCGCAAAGACATGTACATCCAAACTCTGTATTTGTTCTTGACTAGAATGTACTTCCAGTGAGCCAGTGAGCAGAAACATCCTGCTGGTGGCACAGACACACAAACCCAGTGATTCAGGTCTCCAGTCCATCACTGGGCCTCTTGTAGACAAACAACCACAGATTCATACTCACTACCATGATCAATTAGGAACTTCAACTAATGTGATATACATACTTTTGGACTGTGGGGCTGCGATCCAGTCAAGCACGGGGCAACATGTAAACTACAGAGTGTTTATTTATTCATTTTGCCTGATTATGACCAAGTTTTTGTTTTTCTTGGCCTTCTCGTTATGTTGCAGTTTCTGAGAACTTGCTGTTTTGGATTATCACGCAGTCCAATTCACGCCATCATGCCTCACTCATTATTTGTTCTTGTTGTTGTTGTTTTTTTTTCCTCTTTGCATTGCTTTCCTCATCATGTGTAACCTTTGTCACGACCGTCTGAAGTCCATTACGTGTGTTGTGTCATCTGGTGCTTTCAAGTTTCACAGAGAACGTGTAACGATCTTTCATCAAGTTTGTTTGGTTAAAAGGTATAAACAAAGGTTTAATCAGTTTAAAGACTTTCAAGACCAATTTTCCAGTTTTTCCAGTACCATTAAAGGGGAAATCCAGTGTGAGTCAATCTACAGCCCCATTGTTTGAGGTCACAAAATGCTGTCTGTAGGAAAAAGAACCTTGAAAATCCAAGTACTTTCAAGTATTTCAAGCACCCGTAGGAACCCTGTATAAATATTGCAGTTTTTTGAGTGTTTTTTTTCTTCCCATTGCGCACAAAACCCTGCGTGACTGCAGTGGTTATTTTGAATTCAGATAACCCTAAGAAACATATGGAAATTTTAAAAAGGGCATCACTAATAAAGTGCAACTGTGGGCACTTTAAGAGAAGCATTTGTCAAGAACCTATCTAGCTAACAATCACAAATTCATCGATCCATCCATCCATTCATCTTCTTATCCAGGGTTGGGTCACGGGGCAGCCTGAGCAGGGAAGCCCAGACCTGTCTATCTCCAGTCACTTCTTCCAGCTCCACAGGGGGGGATCCCAGGGTATTCCCAGGCCAGCTGAGACACATAGTCCCTCCATCGTGTCCTGGGTCTTCCCCAGGGTCCCCTCCCAGTGGGACGACCCCGGAACACCTCACCAGGGGTCCAGGAGGCATCTTAACCAGGTGCCCGAGCCACCTCATCTGGCTCCTCTCAATGGGGAGGAGCAGCGATTCTACTCTGAGCTCCTTCCGGATGACCGAGCTTCTCACCCTACCTCTAAGGGAGAGCCCGACCACCCTACAGAGGAAACTCATTTCAGCCACTTGTACTCACAATCTCGTTCTTTCTGTCACTACCCACAGCTGGTGACCATAGGTGAGGGTAGGAACAAAGATCGACTTTTAAATCAAGAGCTTCTCCTTCTGGCTCAGATCCTTCTTCACCATGACGGACCGATGCAGCGTCCGCATCACTACAGATGCTGCACCTCTACGTCTGTGGACCTACATCCTTCCCTCACTTGTGAACAAAACCATGAGATACTTGAACTCCTCCACTTGGGGCAGGACATCATTCCCAACCCAAAGAGGACATTCCACCATTTTCCAAATGAGGACCATGGTCTCAGATTTGAAAGTGCTGATTCTCATCCCAGCTGCTTCACATTTGGCTGCGAATCATTCCAGTGAGAGCTGGAAATCAAGGCTCAATGAAGCCAACAGAACCACATCATCTGCAAAGGGCACAAATCCAATATTCACTTTTTAATACTTATTTAATTTAATACTTAATTACAGCCTGAACTTGGGGTGGAGCCAAACCCGAATACGGTATTCGGAAAGGCACAGATAACGTGTTTTTTTTTAATGAATACTTATTTCGAACTAATACTTTAAAAAGTATTTGTATGCGGGAACAAGAAAAACTTTATATCAAAAGCTGCGTTTCCTCATGAGACCACAGTGTCCGGATGAGTG